>VYZP01026472.1:0-10049 GCA_013400635.1 Hypocryptadius cinnamomeus
TGAGGTTTCCTTGTATTTGCCATCAATTGCATGCTATTCCAGAATACTTTTGCAGTACAATGCAAAATGTTTAGTACTTTAGACAGTTTAAGTAATGCAATGTAAGTATCTTCTGGTTTATACAAATATATATATCTATATTTATGTTCACATTGCTTTGTAATGAGATGCTGGGTGTTCATCAGTGTTTTCATTTATTTTCTGTGACAGGTTATGTGTCTCTTCCAGAAGCTTGAAGTCTGACTAACCTCTTAAGAAATTAATCATAAATCTGCCTTTTGTTTTTGTTCAGGCAGATGGGTCTTTCCTAAAACCATATTAGAAAAACCAACATTAGTTATCCTGTTGCCCGTGTAACTGGTCCAACTTCAGGATGATCAGCTTCGGTGGATGCACCCATGTTTGTTTAAAAGCTTGTCTGCATGCAGTTAAGTACCACAGACATGGCATGCATTCACTTACATGGGCTCTATACAGTAATAGGCTCCACAGTTTGAAAAATATGTGATTTCATTTTACGGGGATTGCCAGCAAGAAGGGATAGGTGTCTTTTAGCTCAGCCCTTTTCAGAATTATGGAGGAGATTAATCCACTGTTCTCTAGTCCTCCAATAGGCTGAATATTTCAGACCTTGATTTCAACTGTCAGAGGAAATGCTTTTATTTCGGGGATTATAAAGTCCTCCTGAGGGCTGGATGTTAAGTTGGCAATAGAAGCTGTCACACCTTCATCAACTGAACCATTTTGCATCTGAAAAAGTGTTGATATCTCTAAGCCCTAAAAAAATTTCTGCTGCAATACTAGCTGAAATTACAAATTTACTTAATCTGAGGAAGAAGGAATTAGTGTTTTGCTTAAGGTGTTGAATTTTTCATGCTGTATATTTGAACGTGGTTGAAGATGTGTTTGTTCTCAGGTATGGAATGTAGTTTACCAGTCCTTTAAAGAAAACATAGATCTCTTGCAAAAAAACAATAAATTTGAACCATGTCAGAGTTGTGTTTACATGCATACAAGCAACATTCAAATTAACATTTCTCAGAGATCAGACCACCCTGCCTCCTCCTATAGAAGCCATGTTGCTTCATTTGTTTTTAAAGATTTATGATTAAAATAGCCTTCTGGAGATAAATTTTGAATTCTCTTCAAATTCTGCAGAGCTGTACTGATTCAGGTTGGGATGGAATTACTTTTCCCTATGGCAGCCCTCATTTTGCCATGGTGTGTGTTGGTGCTGGAAAGGTGTTGATAACACACCAGTGTTTGGCTACTGCTGGGCGGTGCTGGCATGGCACCAAGGCTGTCTTTCCAAACTGTCCCCCCTCCAAAGGACAGTAGGTTGAGGCATGGGCAAGAGTTTGTGAAGGAGCATAGCCAAAACAGCTATTCCATACCATATGGCACCTGTTAAGCAATAAAAACTGCATTTGTCTTCTGGAGTGCTAAAGCCCTACTTGCCAGGAAGTGGCTGGTCATTGCCTGCTGATGGGAAATAGTGAATAAAATCACTTTGTTTACCTTTACTTCCATGCACAACCTTTGCTGTTTCTTTATTAAACTGCTTCCACCTTGACCACAAGTTCTTTTTTCATGTTATTTTCTCTCCCCTCAATGCTGCTGAGAAGGGGGGTGATAAAGTGGCTTGGTGGGCACTTGGTTGTCAGCCAAGGGTTAAAGGAGGATCTGATATGTGCCACCTAGAACGATCTCATCACAATCAGGATATTAGAGAAAGTGAACTAAAAAGAGGACACTTTTCCTTTCTTTGTGCCTCCCACTCCAAACTGTCTTTTTGAAAATCACAGAAAGCAGAACCTTATATTTTTCAAGTTACTTACTAGAAAAAGCTACTTCCCAAAACATAACCTCTTCTCCTCCCACCCACATAGCACAGTCCCAGCTCAAAGCACATTTTATCTTTTAACACCTTGGTTAGATGGGATAAATGAACTCTTCCCTAGTCCTAGATTTTCTTGGGATATCCTCTTTATCCACACCTCAGTCTTTGCAGTTCTTTAGGACTTCTACACAACTTGTGTGGTTTTAAGTCCTCTAAGCCATTGCCAAGAGGAAATGTACCTATGGCATATCTCTATACAAACTTGGGGTTTAAAAGCTGTTGTAAATTATTTCTTTTATCTGGTTTTCTATTCCTACAACATTAGTTAAAAAAAAAACTGCAGTGATTCTTAAAGCATACTACCAGTCTTATGTAAAAATTGACCCTAGTAGTCATTCTAGGACAATTTTCACCCTGAGTAGTGCAGTCAGCAGCCCTTAAAGGGTGGAGTCCTCTTATGTGAAACAAATTTATGGTAGATCAACCATTTGGTAAGGATTAGTATTTGTTATCCACCTTCAAATTGTGTAAGCACATAAGTTCTCTGTTAAAATGCAGCTAGATCAATTAATGGGAATAAACCTTCTCAGCTTTTTACCTCACCATACTTAATTATCTCTTAATCACATGTTAGATGCTCTCAAATAAACCTGCACATTTCTATTTACTTTCTCATATATAAATTTAATATTCATCATATACTCAGGATTGTGTTGTCATAAAAACAACTCTGAGGATGCTCTGACATTCTCCTTCTCTTTGTGACCCTAGGGCTGTCAAGTTCTGCATTTTCAGAGTTGCATGATTAGAGACCTTACTAATTTATGTTAGAGCTGTGAATTATCATGTTCCATGAAACACCTAACAGTGGACCAAATGTCCAAAATTCACCTTATATGTCAATCTACACAGCAAAGTGGAATATCACAGAGATACCAGGCTAGTGCAAAGCTGTCTCATTCAGTCAGTGCTAGAGAACTGTGCATATCTTTACAGAATTAGATCTAAAGAAACCAGTTTTCTGAGAAATGACTCACCACAGCCAAGGCAGAATAACACATTAGAATGACTATCCCACTTTCTCTTAGTGACAATGTGCTTTTAGAGTTAAGTTAAATGTCCTGATGTAGTTAAGTCCTTTAGCTCTGTCTTGCAGTACTTTACCATATCCTCTAATAAACAACTTCACAAATCATTTTTGTTTTTTGCGTACTTCTGTCATCTTCTGATATCCTGCATTTTAGCCGTAGAACCTGCAAAAGCCCTAAAGCTAATGAGATTGTGAATGTAAATATTAACCCTTCTGATTCAGGAGATAGATTTCTCAAATCTTCATGCAAGTCTGTATCAAAGTACCTTGTGTAGTAAGGCAGGGATGATATATTGACTAAAAATGGCTCTGTATTATAAAATATAGACAGCTGTGGAGTTAGACACATGGGAAAACACTGTAGTAACAATTTCATGAAGAGAAAAAGCCTGAAAGCTTTTCTTGACATTCTTGTGATTGCCAGTCATTTCTTTGGAAATAGTAGTATCAGTACTACCAGTACTATAATACTTCTGAAAAGTAGAATGCTGAATTCACCCTGTCACTTTGAAAATATGGGAACCCTTGGCAACATGGACTGTGTATTTAGGAAACAAGAAAAAAAGTACAGCTATCAGTATGAAACTGCTATGAAAGAAAACAAGTTTTCTTCTACTTCATTGTAATCTGCATATGGAAAGTTAAAACATCTTACTAGTTTTGATTCTGACACGTCCTTTCCCTTTGTCTCTGAATACTGCTTCAGCTTTACATTTTCGGAGGGCTTGCTCTGAAGGTACAGCTTTGTCATCAGCAGTGATCTCTGAGTTCATCCTACTGCAAAGAAATGCTTTGATCCACAGGGATGACAACAGGCTTTACTCTTCTAGGCCATAAATTCAATAAGTTCCAAGTCTACAAGTAGTCATAAATTACATGCACATTTTAGTGTTTATATAGGGAAGCTATTGTGTTTAGAGAATGAGATTAAGCAGAGTGGTCACAGAAAACTGAACAGCAAATCCCATGCTCCCAGTAAAGCCCTAGATCTCTAAGACATGAAAACACTGATCTGCCCGAAGTGGGGCTGTGTTGGAGGTAAGAAATAATACTGCATGGTTTTTTTTGCAAAATATCATGTATATAACGGTGAATTACCCTAGTGAGCTACTCAGTAGATTCTCCCTCTAAGTTAACATTTTAATTTTTATACAGTACTCAAAATTTATATATGCAAAAAGATAATCCTAACTGATTTGTTGTAAACAGAAAGAATATGTCAACGCAGGGTTCAACTAATGGAACATATTTAACAAAATAGATCTGTATTTATATGCAAAGACAACATTTTAAAAGGTAAGACTTTCCTATTAAAGTGAGAATGCATTAAAAGGGTTAAATTTATAGCTTATACTGTCAGGATTTTCTTCTCAAGAATTTGATATGAAATAAGATTTACAGGACCCCTACTCTATTGGAAGAAAGAGAGCGTATTGCAAATCTATTTATAAAACAGATTTCAGGAGCACAGAAGAACAGATGTCCTTAATTGCTTAGTTACTGTTAGTTGTCAGCTTAGATATTCTGGCCAGAAAATTTTTATAATACAGCAAAAGTAATTGCTGATAGACCCAGTTTAAGTGATTTTTCCTAGTTTTGAACATAATCTCATTACCTGCTAGTCATGTAGAAAGTTTTTATACTAAAGCACAGATAGATTGATTTGGATTGTTGAAATTAATTATAACTACATTATTGGACTAATGAAAAGAAATAATTTTCAGAAAAATGATAAAAAGTTAAATAGCAAATAGACAATATGCTATTTAAGTATCTCCTACTCCTAGGAAGAACAGTTTTGTTGATTTTTTTCCTTGCCTAAAATTGTTTTTCTGTCAGAATATGATCAAGTCCTGTCTGAGACGAAAGTGGACAATATATCATAGAATCATAGAATATCTTGAGTTGGAAGGGACCCACAGGGATCATCAAAGCCCAACTCCTGTCCCTGCACAGGACACCCCAAGAGTTACACCATGTGCCTGAGGCTGCTGTCCAAACCCTTCTGGAACTCTGTCTGGCCTGGTGCTGTGACCTCTTCCCTGGGGAGCCTGTTCTAGTGCCCAACCACCCTCTGGATGAAGAACCTTTTCCTGTTATCCAACCTAAACCTCCCCTGACACAGCTTCACACTGTTCCTGTGGGTCCTGTCACTGGGCACCACAAAGCAGAGATCAGTGCCTGCCCCTCCTCTTCCCCTCACAAGGAACCTGCAGGCTGCAATGAGGTCTCCCTTCAGTCTCCTCTTCTCCAGGCTGAACAGACCAAGTGACCTCAGTGACTGCTCAAATGGCTTCCCCTCACGACCCTTCATTACCCTCATGTCCCTCCTTTGGAAACTCTTCAAAAGCTTAATCTCTCTTTTATATCGTGGCACCCAGAACTGCCCCAGCACTGGAGGTGAGGCTGCCCCAGTGCAGAGCAGAGGGGACAATCTCCTCCCTCGCCCAGCTGGTGATGCTGTGCCTGATGCCCCCAGGACACCCCAGGCTGGCCCTTCTGGCTGCCAGGGCACTGCTGGCTCATGTTCAACTTGCTGCCAAACATAACCCCCAGGTACCTCCCCACAGCTCTGCTCTCCAGTCTGTAATTCTCCAGTCTGTCTGTTCACCCAAAGTTGCCCTATCCCAGGTACAGAATCCAGCCATGGGAAAAGCCAAATGAAGGCGGTACTAAACTGTGTTTGCTTTCAGTTTCTCAGATAAATATAAACCACAGCAAAAGATGTAATCTTAGGTTATTTTTACCATAAGTATTTTGCATTTCTTAACAATTAGAAAAAAAATAGCTGCTTAGAGCAACTTAGAGGGTCTGACCCTGGGTCCACAGCTACTTTGATCATGCTTCTGGCAACCTAACATGGTCAAGTGCAAACAGATGTTCCACAGCAGTGAGATGCAGATCAAAACTTGGACACGTCAGTGTGGGTTCTGCCCAAGCTAATTAGCTGTGGTGAGAAAAAACCCCCAGTATTTTATTAAAGCCACATGTTTTTAATTCTTGTATCAAGAATTTGAAAGAATAAACTTATTGTCATAAGTATAGTAAACAACTTTATGAGAATATGATCCGTGACATTTCACTACCTGGACTGGCAAATGCTGTGGATCATTTATTCAGCCACAGTTAAATACTTTTTCTGTTAATTGTACTTATCTGTGTTTAGGTTCTGAGCCCTCACTTAAGACAAAACCTATGTGGAGCAAAACATGAGGATGTTCCCACCAATCATTAGATCATAAATTAATCTGTAAATTGGTTGCTGCAATTTCTTTTTATTTATTTTTGTTTTTTAATGATTGAGGAATAAAACATTTCCAAGTGCATATGAAAGGGATATTTTGATTGTGTGCAAATAATTGTTTTCCTTTTTTCATATATTTAACTACAAGTAACTAAGATATTTGATGTTGATGGGAATAATTGTATGCAGCTTTACTTTGGGGTATAAACTTTGATAGGTTTTGCCCCTTACTATCTTAGATAATCAGACTCATAACTTACAGAAAAAAAAGGCTAGAAGGAAATAGCATTCTTGTTGCAATCTTTGACACCAACCCTTTAGCCATATTTGCTGTTCCTTTCACTGGATATTACAACATATCATGTTCAGCTGCACATCATCTACCTGCTCAAATCCTGTCTCCAAACACCTAGAACTAGCCTAACAAAGTTATTACTGATTACTTTAATAGCATGTGGCCTTAATAGCATATGTTCATAGATGAACACTACTGACAGAGCAGTACTGACTGTTTAAATACTGTATAAATACAGAGAAAAATATTGGCAACTTCTGAAGGCAGTTGCCCATAAACAGAAGAGTAGAGATATGAGATCAGCACTGACAAATGAGTGGTGATGTAGGCATAAATGTAAAGGAGAGTTTTAAAGAGGAATTTAAAGGGAAGCAAGAATTTGGTTTTGTGAGTGAGGTTATGAAGACCCCAGACTGGCCTTACTGTACTGAATGATGGCAAGAACTGATCTTCTAAGAATAGAGATAAAATAAGAAGGGTAAACACAGTCATAGTCTGGATGGAAGCTTTTATATAGTCATGCAAGTAGCTACTTCTCATGAGAAAAAAGAGAGGGAAAAGGTGGAAGGATGCAGAGTTGCAAAAAGAACCGAGAAACAGACCAAGGAAATTATCTTTGAATTAGCATTTCACTTCCTTCCTTTTGATCATCACAAGCTGTTTGTCATAAAGAAAGGCCATTGAGATGATTAAAAAAGTTATTCTTGACTCAGCTGTATCCTCTCAGTTGATGTCTCTGGATTCCTTGGAATTTTGCTAACATTCCTACTAAAATCTCTGGAAATACTCTGACTGATACTCCTTCTCAAAAAAGGGTCTCTCTAAGATAGTATTTTCTTAATCACACTTCCTCTAGACCTCTTCTTAAGTAAACTATCCTTTCACATCATTACCACTATAAAGGCACATGAATGTAAAAGGAAACTGAGAGTTTTAAAATATTTTAAATATATCTTTCTTTAGACAGCATATATAAGAATATCCCCCCTCTCTCTCTCTCCATGAAAATACAGGAAAGACAAAATGCATTTTCATATCTCAGTCTTCTAAACAATACTGAAACATGCACTAGTCAAGCTATCCTGAAAACAGTATTTTTTACATAGTATGACACTTCTTAATAGAAACTTCCACTTCTACCTCTGAGCCCACATCCCAGTGACTTTGACATGAGGCCCTTTGTAGCAGGATTCTCAATTTCCCCTTTCATGTATGTAATTTATTTTGTGTACCAAAAACTTTATTTTGTATATCAAATATTTTATTCTGTCATTAGAAACATCTCCTCAGATTCTAATTTCCCTTTTTTCCATAACTTAGTCAGTTAGCCTTCCTGTCTTCCTAAAAAATTCTCCTGTTTTTGTTCAAAGAAGTCAGTGCTTTTCAAGTTTTACTTTGTTCTTTGTAGAAGACTTTCTAAGAAAATAGGCTGTCATGTGAGGCACCTTCCTCAAAACATTTGCTGGACCATAATTCCTCACTATGAATGTTAACACTGTTATATCTCTCAGATATAATAGAAGTAAAATCATCCATCCACTGAAAACACTAAAATTCATAATAGCCTGGCTCTCACTGGCTAACTTCACAGACAGCAGCAAGGTCTTACACGCTGAAGCAATTTTTTGCCTTTCCTCTAGAGATGTGCTCTCTGTGACTTGAGATAATCCATTGAATTTAGGCAGGTATTTCAAAGACTGAGACAGGGAAGAAGAAACTTGAGTTTCTATTTGATTGGTGTTTTCAAAGAGCCACCTTCCCACAATCATTGAAGAAGGAAGAACAGTTTCTGAGGTGCATCCTGTAACTTACTTCCAGCTTTACTTTAGAAAAAAGAGTAGAAGGAAACTCAACATTATCCTGTAATTTGTATTAAAGTTAGGAGTGACTAATAGCATAAATGCAGTAATGATAGGCATTACTATTGAGAAACCCTTATAATATACATCAGCTCATCTGAGCAGTGGTTTGAACTCACATATGCTACCTCTTGATCATGAGAATCAGTACTGCTGGTAGCTTTAAATAATAAATCTCACATCTAATAGATTCAGTTCTGTTTTCTGTATTGGGACTAACTAGCTTTATTCACAAGAGAATTTACATTAAATTTTCTTGGTGCTAGAAACTACATTTTTAAATCTGATCACCAAAGGTCAGGACGTACCCCAAAACTTAGTTTGGATTCATCTAGATACTTGCAGACTCTTCTGGCCTCAATGAAGTTGCAGGCTGTAAAATAGCCTTGATGTATTTTCTATTCATTGTTTATTTGCTTCCTTCATTTTTTGAGAGAGGAAAATTCCTGACAACTTTTGTGGACCTCCTGCAACAGGTGTATGCAAAAACAAGTACATAATCAAAGGTATTATATTATCAAATGTCACCACAGGGATATTGCAAGAGATATCCATCAGCATGATCCCTATAGTTATCATTGCTTGAGGCATTTCAAAAGGACAAAACCTAGCAATTAGGTGATTTACGTGTGGTATTAGAATCTGCTGCATAAAATGCTAGAAATCTTATTTATTAATTTTGTTTCTATTATTTTCTTGTTGTTCTTTTATTATATACTGTTTTCTACTATTTCTATCTTGTCAAAAATAAATAAGGAGATAAAATTGTATTCAAAGATACTTTCACAACATTTGAATATAATGAACTCTTTTAGATGCTAAATGTTCTAATGCCTGGTTCTTAAGTAATTACTATGATGAGACTCTCTGTTAATGAGACTCATTTGACAGATTAATTAAAAAGAAATTTCTTTGTTATATAATCCCCATTTCATCAGACCATGAATATTGTCATTGTACAAAGTACAATGAAGGCTGAATATGAAAATGATGATAATAATTTGGTTGAAGTCCTTGCGTAAATTTCAGTTCACATCTTTTCTTGTATACTGTTATGAAATTTGAGCACATATTTCACACACCCTTGAAGCAAAAAGGAAAACTCCCAGAAGACTAGTTTAAAGCAGACCTTCACTTAGCACTGTTAGCTGACTCAGAGTCCAAATTTTAGTGCTTTTCCCCCGATACTTAATTTTCCGTAATGTTGCTTTGTAGCTGAAAACAATAGCTGGAATGCTTAAAAATATCAGTTAATCAACAATTGGTCACTATTTGTTTCATATAGACGGTGCCATTTCAACTTTTGCCTAAATTTAACAGAATGGAAGTGTGATTTTGCAGAATTATGGATAAAAATAGCCAAATTTAACCAAATTCCAGCACACCACCATACAATCATAAAGGAGAAATTATGCCTGACCAATACGATAGACTTCTGTGATGAGATGACTGTTATGATAGATGAAGGGAGAGCACTGAATATTGCTTATCTCAGATTTAGCAAGGTTTTTGACACCATCCATTAACAAGCATATAGAAAGCCTTATAAAATACAGGCTAGGGAAAATGGTTGGTAATGTGGGCTGAAAACTGACTGCACTTCTGGGATCATGGTATTGGTATCAACAGCACAAAATCCATGTGGAAGGCAGTCACTAGTGGTATAGTGACTAGTGGTATAGTGTGCCTTCGGGATGCAAACTGGCACATATTGTGTTTAA
>VYZP01026474.1:0-81455 GCA_013400635.1 Hypocryptadius cinnamomeus
CCTGAGCCAGCACCGGTGAGTGAGCGCACAGGCTGTCCCGGCTCTGTCCCCCCGTGTTGCATGGCCATAGAGTGGTGTCTGCACCGCGGTGTCCTGTCGGCTGTCGTACACCCGTGTCCCCGCAACCTTCGCCGCGCCCACCGGTGACCCCCGCACCGCGGGGCCTGGACCCCCGGCGGGGCCGAACCGCGGGCAGGACAGGGCAGGGCAGAGCAGGGCAGGGCAGGGCAGAGAAGGGCAGGGCAGGGCAGAGAAGGGCAGGGCAGGGCAGGGCAGGGCAGATCGCTCCGCCGCGATTCCCCCGCTCACGGCGGTCGGCACCGGGGCCGCTCGCACCTATTTCTGCAGAGGGCCCCCGGCCTGGCTCGGAGCCCCCCGGCCTGGCTCGGAGCCTCGGGCTCGGTCACCGCGCTGCCGGCCGAGCCCCTCCGGCTCCCATCGCGTGTTCACGAGTGCCACAGCCGCGCCCAGGGGCTCGGCACGGGTCTGGTTCTCCCTGGCGCTGCCGGGCTCTGACCCATCCTCTTGCTGAGCTGCAGCGCAGGGACTTTTCCGCTTACTCCGAAGCGTTGCCCCAGCGCACTTCAGAGTAACACGGGGAAGCATCTGGCGGCTGCCGGGGTGGTGCCGTCACACGCTCCCTGTGCAGCAACCAAAGCGGTTTCTATTTTAAGAAGGAACGAGTGATTAAAGTGTTTGCCGAGGCAGGTATTTCAGTCTGCTTTGATTCCCGTGTGACTTGCGGCAAGTCACATAGCCCGCCCCGTGCTTCACTTCCCTACCAGCAACAGAAGGAAATTGTATTTTCAGGGATAATAATGCTTCCTACCTCACAGGCATATTGTGAGAATGAATGTGAAAAACACTCCCAGGTGTGCAGACATTACAGCATTAGTTGTAGATTATCATGGAAGATAGGAAACTGAACACTACAGGTATGATTATCCTTCAAAGCAGGAGAAATGGAGATCCCACAGAAAATAAACAGGCGAGGCAGTCTGAGAAGTGGTGAAGGGATGCCACAGCACAAATAGCAAGGGGTGAACTGCACATTGCTAGAAGTATCTCTTCATCACACATCCCATGGATGATTTCTTTTTTTTTTTTCAAGCTTTTACACATCTTGTGTCAGTGATTTAAAGAAACACTAAGGAAGCACTGCACATTTGTATGGAAAACCTGCCTTAAGTATCAAGTGAACTGTTATTTTTGGTAATCAGGCATATCGTTTCCAAAGAGGAAAAAACTTGTATCTTGTTCATGTGACAAGTATATTTGGAATACTCAGTAACTTAAATCGGTCAACCTAAATTTACTGGGTTAATACATCATGATTTAAACTGCTTATAGTGGTATCAAGCAGGAAACAACATTATTTAAAAAAATAAATTTAGAACCTGTAACCAGTATTTCAACTGGTATCTTGCTTGACTCCAGTTTACTGCCATTGAAAGAGCCACATGAAATTATACTCCTCTTATAGAACACCTTATGGCTTCTATTTACTAGCATAAGTTGGTATTACTCTCATAGAGAAGGAATTTGCCATAAGTTCTAACACCTATTTGTTAATTGCAAATATCTCCAAACTGCAGCAAAGTTTTGTACAACTGCCAATCAAAGTCCTAGACCCTTTCTGCCTGTTGGATCAGATCAAGAAATCTGATATCTGATGATGAGATGCTGCACTGTGTACTGAGCAAAGAGAAATGAATGAGAAGTTCATTTGTGTAACTTTTGTTTCATATCCACACTTACTCCAGATATTTGCATTTAGCTGCATTTCTTATGGTAGACTGGCAGAAAGAATTAAGACTTCATGCAAACCTATGCTTAGCTTGCTGCAAACATTATTTTCCAATTGATAATAAATGGGTACTGAAGGCTGTGAGACTAAAGCACTGTTTGGCTGGTTTTTGTAAGGTGTATTTCACTGAATTTCACTAAGATGCTGCTAGATGTATGGACTTTAATATTTGTTCTTTGTTTTTCTAGGTAGGATCCAGTGCTTTGCTGCTGCGGTGCACATAGCTCTTCCCAAATCAGTGGGATAATTCCTGTGTTTACAGCTAAATTATGCTTAAAAGCTCCAACGCATCAAGATGGTTAAGATGTGTTAAGGCCCAGAGGTCTCAGGCCCACTGAGAACAGGGTGCCTGGTGGTGTGACCTGCTGCAGTCTGGTGGTGTGACCAGGAGGGACCCCTCGCTGAGTGCTGGCACTCCTTAAAAATCCAACAGCTGGGAAACGATGAGTGTGAGGAACAGACTGCAGGACTGGACATTCAGTGTCTGTGCAGAACTTTGAATGCAGAAGTCACCACAATGACCCCAGCTCTCATACTGTGCTTTTTACTTACAGCCATGTAAGACCCTAAACAAGGAGGTAGGTATGGTTATCTCTCGTACATATGGGGAAACTGAGTCATTACTCATGGAAATAACTTGTCCAAAGTCAACAGGATCAGAGATTGAGCAAGGAATTCAATTCAGACCTTCTGAATTCCTGTCTGGTGTCACTGCTGCTCAGCAACCCAGCTTCTCTTAAAACTGTTTTTTTTCTAATTTGTAGTTTCTGAAGCACCGTGCTATAAATAGAACACACACACTGTGACAATGTTTGCTCTCTGCTTTCAGGCAGTGCTTTCATACATTTCTAAAGCACAAACATGCTTTGCATTTTGAGATCTCAGAGGGTAGCCCTATTGCTCCTTCCCTATCGATATTTGACTATTGTATTTCCATAACCCCATCCTTCTCAGATTGCACAGGATTTCATCAGCAATTGTGAGCTTCTTTTCATACACCAGCCTTTATTTTGCAGTGAGGATTTTAGGTTCCCAAGGAGATCAGGCTCAGGCCATACTACTTCTCTTTATATTTAAAAATGTTTTTTGTTTTGTGTAGGGGAGATTTGTTGGATTTGATTGAGGCTAATATATTTTTCATTAATTTCTGTCAGTGGACAAAGCTGCTGAGCCAGGTAGTGGTCTCACAGTAAGACGCCAAAATATCTTTCTGAAGCTATTTAATAGACCAACTCTGCTGCAATGTCTGTCACAATCTGGCTGGCTGTGTCTAAAAATTAAAACCAGAATTTATATTCTTACCACAGAAGAATTTACTTACAACCTAAAGTGTGGTCATTTAGATTTGACGACAAATTAATACAAGACTCAGTTTTGATAAACTATGCTGATGTCACACATTTTATTTAGGTTTGTAATTGCCAATGCTTTTATGAGAAAAACATCTTACCCCTAATAATCTGCTGTCATGAAACACTTGTATTTGATTCTCCAGTCAATATTTTCTTAAGTTTTATGATCATCCTGTAGACCTTACTTTATTATTAATTGATTAATTATATCAGAGACCAGTAGAAGATTGGGGACAAGAACTTTGTTTACCTCTGCCCTGCCAAACCAATTCTGTGGGTCAACAGCAGATTTCAGTTTCAAGGCTGTCAACCTTGTCTTTTCAAGAGTATCACTTTCACTATAAAAAGCTTTTTAGCAGTTTTTAGTCTTCATTCTTTTGCATTAATTTTTATTTGCATTTATTGCATTAGCAATATTTGGATGCCAAGATCACCAGTGTCAGCATAATATTAGACTTAACTTAAAGGTGCACTGAAAGCAAAAGCTTTAAGTCATTTCAGTACCAGATATAAGCTATTCAATAATTCAATTTGTACTTTTTCAACAGACATAAATTATTGACCAGAGAATGGCCCACCGAAGCCCAATCTTCCCAACTCTTGCCCCTTCTGAAAGGTACAGTCTGGAATACAAAATCAAAAATCTTCATGATGCAGAGTATTATGTAGCTCTTAATTCCATATATAGAGTAATGCCGTGACCTGGGACTTTGGCATTAGTGTGCAATGCAAAGTGAAATGCCATAGACATTCAAATCATAGCCCAAATCACAAGGCCTTACTCAGCTTTTACTTAGCCCTTTCCCAAAGAAATTCAATAGCTTAAATCTCACTGACTAGAAGTCCAAGAACACTTTAGCCAGTGTTCAAATAGCATGGAATGAGTTGTGAAAACACAGAGCCAAAAGTGACCTTTGTTGGAATCCTCATACATCTCTATCAGTAAGTCCTCTCTTTCAGCCCAGGTGGGGAAAACTCTATGGTATATTCTTCCAGGGCAAGGCCCTGGGGATTTCGCCGAAGGGCTGAAAGGATTCCACCACCATGGTCAAACAGAACTGCTAATTTGGCTCATTAACAGGAAACAACATGAGAATACACAGTAAATAAGAGAAATAAGAGAAAAAGATCTCCTTTTCTGAAGTGGGGTTGAACTTGTGTCCTCTACTTATGCTTCTGAAAATGTTGTTATTCTTTACAGAACATAGTGGCAGGAAAAGATTGCATGCATTAGCAGACTCATTTGATTACTTTCAGCACCCATGAGCTCCACTGCTTTCCATGGGAGCTATGCAATGCAGAGCACTCTTCAAAAATGTATGTAATTATTCAAAGTACCCAAATGTAAGCTATTTTGGGGGGAAATTTAACTTCTAAGACTATGAGAAGCTTGTCATAAATTTGGTCTCACCTCAGTTTCTATGCTCACATATGCTCCTGTCCAGTTTGCAGGGGAACAAGCTTCTGTATGGTATTACAGGCTAGCTATAGAGACAGAAAAGGGATTGACACAAGCTACTCCTTTTTAATTCTGATCTGGTTTAATTTAATTTACAATTCTTACCTTCAACTGTTACAATTTTGATTAAGCCTGAAAACTGTAAAGACAAATAACATTACTTTTGAAACTCAGTAGAAGGGTTTGAATTTGGATTCTTAATCAAATTATAGTTCTTGTAGCTACTTTTATTATGCTAATGTCCTTTCCTTAAGATCCCATGCTTTTGTAAGCTTCCTTAAAGACCACAAAAAAAAGCCTGACCTGCCTTTGTACAAAACACACGGTAGCCAACACAGCACCCACTTATTTGTAGCAGTGGGCACTCTCTGGGTGTATTTTGGGGCTTCTCCCCAGCACTGCCAGCACTCAGACAGTGTCATAATGCCTTCAGTGCAAAGGCATTGCAGAGTTTTGTGTGAGAACTTAACAAGATGTGGACATTGTTCCCCCCCAGACGGGTCCGAAACATCCCGCTGCACAGCCAGGCACTGACAGCGGTGCCGCTGGCATCCGCCAGCCTGGTGGATCAGCTGGAGGACAGAATCCTGAGCCATGAGAAAACAACAGCAGCCCTTGTGGAACACGCTTTTCGCATTAAGGAGGACATTGTTTCCACGCTGCACAGAATGCAGAACAAAGGGGGGGGTGACCGGTTGGCAAGGCAACTCCTGGAGGAGCACATCCGAAACATAACCGCGATAGTGAGGCAGCTCAACCGGGACATCGAGGTACGGCAAGAACGTTGCACAGCACTAATGCCATCTCAGCTGCTTACTGCCGCTCATTTCCTAACAAAGTTTACCACGGGATAAGTAAAGGTCAGACAAGGTCTGAGGATCCTGTAAGCTTATAAATTGTTTTTACAACTTGAAAAAGTGTTTGCAAATTACATAATTCTTTCGGTGGCTATGAAAATAGCACAGGATATTAGCATATAAACACAGGAGCCTTTGTGGTTCTAATAAGCTTGCTTTCAAAAGCTGCACTGGAAAATCTTGAAAAAATGAATTAATGTGACACTAATACCCAGCTCAACTTCAGTCCAAAGGCTGTGCTGTATAAACACTAGGAAATGCCTTTGCTCTATAATAAACTTTCTTTCCCTTCCGACTCACTGACGACACGAAGTAACCAAACCCAAGAGCTCATTTTTATGACCTAATCCTGGGCAGACACATGACTTCATGTCTGACCTCTGCTGCAGTGAACAACAGGGGTGTGGTGGGGAAAATGAAAGGAGAAAAAAAAATGTACATCTTCATTTCACTGTCAAGTTATGCTTTATATGTATTATGGTAGTTGTGTGCAGATTGGACACTAATAATAAGAAATAATAGAATACCTAAAAGGTATCTGGTTTAGTACATTGCAAGGCAAAGCTTTGAATAAAGTAATAATAAAATGGTATCTGAGGATACTGAATTACTGAAAAATAAAGAGTGACATTTAAAGTGTACATTAAATGTAACATACTGAGTTTTTATTTGCATATGAATGTTCTGTAGATGCTGCAGGAACAGATACGTGTCAGAGACAATCTCAGCTATGGAACAAATTCTACCCTGAAGAGTCTTGAAATGCGGCAGCTTTCTGGCCTAGGAGATCTTCGGGGAAGAGTTGCAAGGTAAAAGTCCCCATGGAACTGTGTTCTGGGGGCTAGATATTCTTGTTTTGATCCTGAAGTGTTAATGACAATGGGTTGAATTCAACTTTGGCAAAATTCCAAGGGTAATTTTGCTCTGCATTTTCAAGAAATGAATAATAATACTTTGCATTCCAGTATTACATATTAAATTTGACAATATCACCCTTAATTCCTAAAATTCCTGAAATTAGTTCTAAATAAATTATTTCAAATTCCCTGGGAAATTGGATTTGGTTCAGCTTTTAAAAAGTACTGTGGTTAGACTCGTGTCTTTGAAACACGTTAATTAACACAATTATAAAGGCAGCACAGAACAATCTGCACTTGTGAAGAACAAAACAATTGCACATTTTTGCATATATTTTAGAAATAAAAATCTGCACATTCAGTTAGTGGTTAGCCATATTAAATCCCACATGGGCTACATGACATATAAGGAACAGAAAACTGTACAGTAACAGAGGTTTTACAGGCTGCCCAAAGCTCCTGGTTACAATTCTGTGGCCATGCAGGCTTCAGTTGTGCCATCAATGACAAATTTACCAACCCCAGCACAACAACATTTGCTTAAGTGCCTGTAGAGTTGAAGATGAAAGACAGAGGATGTGTACAGCTCCAGGAAAAGGACATAACCTGGCCTACAGCTGCTTGGGTAATAACTTTGGTGGAGTTATACTTGTCCTGAATTTGACCTGTTGTCTATATTGTGCAGATAATTTTGCTTCCTTTTCTGCATGTCACCTGATTTAGTGATAACCTTCAACAATATATAGAGATAATCAGAGAGGGATTTTCATTGAACTAAGGTTTTCTTATAAATTACTCAATTGTCTGAAGCTTCCACTGTAATTTTCATATCCCATTTTGCAGAAAATACTTTAGAGGTTTCAAAAAGAATTAAACAGTTAGTAAGTTATGCATTATCCTTTAGCAAACACAAATGAACTAGTTTATTTTTTTCAAATCAGGAAATTGATGGAAAAACCTATAGAGAGATACACATACACGTATTTATCCTGCTGAGAAGTCCCCCCAAAATGTACATGCTTAGATCTTCCTGCTTCTTTCTATAAAAATACTTTGAGATCCTACTACATCCTGAGAGGGGTTCTGTGTGGAGCAGCACTGTTACTGACACCTTGGGAGGCAAAATGTGGTGCCTTTGCCCTCAGTCAGGGAACTCAAGAGAAGAAACTCCTGCTGCCATGGGTGCCACTGCGGGGCCTGTCCTGGCCCAAGCACTCGGTGTGGGAGGGTGGGGATGGGCACAGGCTGTGCCAGGGCTTCTTCCTTTATTTCCTTAGGGCACCACCCTTGTGCTGTGCCTGGGTTGCAATTTATCTGCAAATTGGATGAGATTATACCCATGTGCCTTATGTCAGACTGTGTGACGAATGCAGGTTATTTGTATTTGTTCCCATAAGAGAATCAGTTTATTGCCCTTTAACTGCTACCTTCCGTACTGCATTCCATGCTTCTATTCAGCATGCTCTCTTAAAAAAAAAAATAAAATCCCTGAATGAGGAAAAAAGTCTTCCCTTTATGAGAAAGCAATTTAAAGCAGTGGTCCATGAGAGAAAGACATTTACCTTTATTTGCAGACATACTCTACTTTGAAATTAGTGTTCCAGTGAATAATGATTATAGCACTAGCTGGAGATTATGTCAAGACAGTGGTTTGTTGTGCCTTTGGCACAACACAGAGAAGTTCCCTGAGATAAGCATCTTCTGATTACTTTAGCCAATGTTCCTTATATAAAGTACACTTTACTCACCTAATGTAATTTTACCTCTAGTGCTGCTAGCTTCCAGATGAATTCAGAGTGAAACACTAGAAACACGACCAAGTTAGTGTGGGTTACTAACTTGCTGTGCATCAACTTTCAGCCACAGCAAAGGTACATTGAGAGGCTCAGGCTGCAGTAGCTCTGAGTGCTGTGTTTGCTCCAGGCTGGCAGCATGCAGAAGGACAGTGGGAATCAGTTTAGACAGTAAATCCCAAAGCATGAGCCCCTTGTCATGTAATAACTTTAGTGTCCATCTTTGGATTCTGGCCAAATTTCAGATCCAGTAATTTCATGCATACTAAACATCCTGTTCAAGTTCCATGTTGGAGAGAGGGGTGTTTATTTCCTTGTTCTGTAACATGTCAATATATCCTCAAACAACTATCTCATTATTTCTTGAGGGCTAGTGCTGTCAATGATGGGAACAAGGGGTCCCTAGATGCATATGCACTTCTGAAGCACTCCCCCAAACCACACTCCCCGCTGCTCTGCAGGAGTGAGATTCCAACATACCTCACTCACATCACAGAATCAACTAATACTGCTATCAGAAGGTGACAGACTACACATTACAGCTCATGTCTCTGGATCCTTTCTCAATAAGCACAGTTTACTGATGAATTCGTAAAGCATTATCACAGCCCTGAATTATTGCTAAAAATCAGCATTATTATTAACTTTAAGAAAAAAATACTACCTCTATAAAATTCAGCAATGCATTAGCAGAAAATTAGATCTATACCAGTAGATCATATTCTCCAGCCTCCTGCCTCTTATGTTGTCAATTTTATATTATACAGATTTACCAGTTCTTTTTCTAGCCATAACAGATCATAAAATTCATTAGTGCCTTATCATTTATTTAGAGAATTACTTGTGGATAATGAACATTTATCTGGAAAGTTTAATTCCAGCAGCCTGGTTGGAATGATAGCAGTAGCTCTTCATAAAAGCTTCCTGAGAGCTGAAACATCCAGAGAAATGGCAACGCTGTGTGTTCAAATTGGACCTACTTTGCATATATAGATGACTTTTTAATCTACATTATAGAACTGATTCATTTCAGACAACCTGGACTCATTACACGTAGGCAGATTTTCCTGCTGCACAGATTATGAGTCTGATGCATCTGGGCTGCAGCACAGTGACAATCTCCCCCAGAGCAATGAATGTGCTGCTCTCTGGCCCTTGCTGTGTGGGAGGTGGCACCACGAGGGCAGCTCTGGGCTCCCTGCCCCAGGCCAGCACAATCCACCAGCTCTGCTGCTCTTGCCCGGTGCCCCACTGCCATTTCAACTTGCTTTTCAATACCTGTTCTCCTGCCACTTGTTTCTCACTGAAACACTGGCATTTTAATTGAAACATCTCCTGTTATAATAAACCAGGAACATTAAAACTCTCTCCATACCATTACAGCATATGCATAATAGCAGCCAGCTGCAGAGTACTGGCACAGTCCTCACTTTATCTATGCCCCAGTGATACTGAACGGAGCAACTATTTGTCTTTTGATTTCTGTGATACTGAACAGTAATATTTTCTTCCAGATTAAAACAAATGATGTGTTTGTGAGTGTGTACAACAGATATAGAAGATAAACTAAAATAATCTGATCAATGCATACCAGGCAGCCATTAAATTCACATAGTCAGAATATTGATGTTTCAGTTACCATGGAACTACACAAACCCTTTGACCACATAACTGAATTCCATAAAGAGAGATGCTCTGTGATTAAACCCAAAACACTAATTTACTTTAAAAACATTCACAGGTGCTTGCTGATTAAATTTGCTTCATAGTTTCAAAGCTGTTGCTCTTTATATTTTCTGCCATGCCTCAGAGAAACAAAACTGAGGATTTTTTGGAGCCCACAACCTTTTGGTGACTTGATGCAAGATGATTCCATTCCTCTGATTCTCTCTGATTGTAACAACATGGAGAGATTTGGCATCTCTTGTCTTTCTAAAGAAATTGCCTGATTGTGAGCTCTACAAGCTTTTGACTGCTGTGTAAACCCTAGCCAGGCTTCCTGCAGATATTACTAAAGGGTCTCACAATGCCGAACTGCTACACTAGAAATTAATTTCCTCAAGTTTTATAATGCCTATGTGCTATTTTACATTACTGATTATTTTCATATTGAAACTGTACCATAATAATAAGCAGATGTTCCTTTTGTCATTTTAGCTGTGACTTTCCCTTCATGTTTAATGATAATGCAATTCCTGTAACTGAGGTGATGAAAATGCATGTTGAAATGAAAGCTTTCAAACTGAAATGTGCCTAAAAAAATTACAAAGTATGTCATTGATTTAGATAATGACTTAACATGCCTCAGCTTGTTCTATTTTACTGCCTTTTTCTCCCTCCAATTGCAACTGTTGTCTGTTCCTCATCAGTTTCCTATATCAAATTTGGTAACACTGATGATTACATATTTCCCTGAGCAAAAAAAAAAAAAAAAAAAAAAAACAGAGGGGGAAGAGGAGGATGCAGGAGGTGCCCCCCACGCTGGGTGNATACTTCACAGAGGTCTTACTCCTGAAATCACAGTACTCATATTTTTACAGCTCAGTTAATGCCCTTACTGCATTACTGTAGATGAAATCCACCTGATCAAATTATTTTTAAAATCTGGTAGAATGTTCTGTAGCATATTTATCCTGAAAATGTTACAGCTTTAAGAAGTGTTCCAATGTGACAAAAGGAAACAATAATTATTATGTTCCAGGACTTCATTTTACAGCTTTTTCTGAAACAAAATTGCCATTGCTTTCAATGACAATTTATTTATTCACCTAAATAAAGACTAAGAACCATAAGATTTGCCCCACATTGTTAACTACACATATTAGCTGTGTATTACTATTTCACAAATAAAAATGCAAAGCTACAATAATGAAAAAATGGTTCTCAGTTATTTAGGCTACTAATCATGTGGGGGAATGCATACACACCTTATCAGATATCTTCTGGAGCTTTACAAATGACATGGAAATGAAATTCTGCATCTTTGCATTTCTGATGTGATTTCCCTGAGTGATAACACAGCCTACCCATATCATGTCAGTGCCAAGAACAATGGAATTTGTTTATCAGACTGTTTGACCTTCAGACCTATTTGGGAGCACTTCTCTGAACACTATGAGATCTATTACCATTCTTAGTCTCAAAGACATAGCTTCCCTAGCCAGCCAGGAATTCCACAGAACTGGCCAGTATGAAATGGGTAATTTTAAAAGCCTGGACCTTATATTCTGTTTGGCTGGTGCTTTGTTTTTTTATCTATTCAAACAGGTGTGATGCTGGGTTAGCCAGGCTGTCTGCAGAGCATAAAATTACATATGAAAGACTTCAGAGCCTAAGTAAAGACCAACACACCTCCAAGCTGATCTTAGAATCTAAAATCAAAGAGGCAGAAATACAGGTATGGTATTTAGACCAAGGCAATCCCTTAACAGGTAAGAGCTCTGGTCTAATTCACACAGACTCCATTACTGTTAATTATTATCCTGGAAGGTCACAGATTTCCAAATGGAGAGGTGTATCAGCTCAGTCCTTATTACACTGAACGTTGTACCTGGGTGCATTACTGTACTGCTCTAAGTGGAAAAGGTCCTTAATTTCTTCCTGCAGCGTCTGTGTGGAAGGGATTAGTATGTAAAGGCACATGCTCAACAAAACTACAACAATGCAAGCCTCTGTGTCTTTTGCTGTATGTTTTGGCCTTCCCAGGATGATCCTATATGTATTTGAACACAATTTTTGAAGGTCTGCAAAACAAAACTGGCTTTAGGTTCTGTGAATCCATTAATCTGTCTCTCAGGTTTCTCTTCCATTGGGTTTGAGAATGGAAGTGAGCACTAGATACAAGCAGAGACTTGGAGATATGAAGAATCCTTTTCCTTAATGTCACATCTCAAGTCCTTCCCATTTTCTTGGTCAACAAAAGTATTTTACATATTCCTTTTGCGGTGGGTAAAAAAAAAGCTAAAATGCACCCTGCCTTTCTCAGAAGCCTCAGTGCAGTATACTAGCATGCCAGGAGCATGTTGTCATGCATCTTGTAGGGAACCAGAACAGTATGCTTTGAGAAAGTGGGATGGTTGTTTTGGTGACAAATACTCTCCTGTAGTAATGACCTCTCCCCAGTTAAACCCAGCACTTCTGTCACTGCAGTGGCCCTTACACACAAAGTGATGGAGCACATCCCTCATTGGTGGAGTGCTTGGGGACTTGTTTATTCTGATTATGTGGCAACTTGGAGATGCATTCATCATGCAAATTCTGCTGTCTAAAGGGAGGACCAGGCAGAGATTTTGAAGGTGAAACTGTTCACATTATTTAAGGAAAAAGAAATGTACAGTTTTCAAAATGCTAATGTTTTAATATTGAGAGATAGTATATTTTCATTATAAAGTAAAATATGCAAATTCAATAATTTTTGAAATGTTAGCAAAAGTGAGCTCTCTGTTAGACCTCCTCTACTGTTATGAAAATGCCTCAAATGAAACAGTGATGAAATGCTGTTGAAAAATAGTGAATTCTGAATTTTGTTTCAGATTTCTCATCTGCTGAGCAGAGTAGAGCAGTCGATAATGCAACAAGAAGCAAAGCTGAAGATTGCCTACAAAGAGAGCAACCAACAGCTGCAAGTTCTGGACACAAAGTGCGTGCCTGGGAAGCCTTGCTGCTGCCATGTACCTTGGGAGTAGGGCCTCTGTTCTCCCAGTCTGACTGGTATAAACTTCAGGCCTATAAAAACAGGAACCTCTATGAATATATGTTTGCTCCACAGAGATTACAAAAGCTGACAGCCAAGAGGTCAAGAGGGACTTGCTTTCACCAAGAATTCTGCCCCTAATGTGGTTAGGCAATTCTGAGAAGTTGATTAAGTTCCTAGCTAAGTATTAAGGCAGAACTTATACTAAAGGACACAGCTAAGGGTTTTTTGTCAGAGTGGCCTGGTGCCTTTCTGTAAGAACTGTCTGAAGCAATGAATGCTGGAGGTGGCTGTCCAGAGCAAGGGAAAAAGTTCAACTGAAGCAAGCAGGAAGCAAGTCAGCACTCACAGAGTGCTATTGCTTTAAACTGGCTTCAAACATGAATATAAATGAAATACCTAAATTATTAGTGATTAGATACTCTGTACTACCAAACATTACATGGAGTCATTATATTCAATTCAGATGCTAACTCCTCTCCAGGCATTTCACTCAGTAGCAGTCCTGGTACAAGCCATCCACATCCTCATTTCTCACTGCTTATCACCATCCTCATGCAATGCAGGTTTCATGTATTCACTGGAGAAAAGAAACAGTTTCACTGGCACAATTGGTTGGAGTAAAGTTGAGGTGGGTATAGGCAATGTAAGTGGAGCTACAGGAACCAGCATTGTCACCAGAATAAGTGGCTACCAAATCTTTGCTCAGATTTAATACATATGGACATAAAGTTTATAATCTGAATGGATGACCATATTCTGTTTTCAATGTCACAAAGAATTTTCATCTACTACGATTCAAATTTTGTAATATGTTTCATATAAATTTGCTGTGAACTTTTACCTTTATTTTCTAAACCAGTGTTACCATATCCAGTTTAATAGCCTTAAAATTCAAAGGCTCACCTTAGTATGGTGTGAAGAATGTATTAAATTGCCATTTTGTGTTTTTATGAACCTGTTCATTAAAAAGTCACTGTTGAATGACCAGTTCTTCTCTTTTGTATCTGCTAATTTCTGTTGTGCTCCTAGATTAAAAGATGCTGTTGAGGAGCTCAGCAATCAGATTTTGTCTGCACGGAGCTGGCTGGAACAGGAACACGGGAGGACTGAAAAAGAGCTTGTGCAAAAAATCGACCAGCTCTCACTGACTTTTAAGGAAAGCACTGTAAGTTTCATTCAAATGTCCCGTAATACTTCTCAGGAGGCATTCAAAAGCATTATTAATAACTAAGATGATATAATTGAGATATTATTTGAGTAAGATTTTCAGATGGTCTCAGAATATGCTAAAGTCTCTTCATCAATATCAAGTGTAATACCTACAACTTGAGACTCTTTAAATGAATCTGATCACTGCTAAATAGATCAGTATTTTAACCTACACTAATCAAGTAATTTTAAATGATTTTATGAAAATTGTAATTCCTTACATTTTAAATTCCAGATAAAAGATGATAGATCAGTATCTATTTCATATTTTAAAAAGGCCACTGTTATTCCACATGCAGAGTAAATAATTAAAATTCTGTTTCCTGGCTCCAGGAAATGAGTGAGAGAGGTATTGAGATGAAATTCAACCAAATGGCAGAGAAAATTGAGAGAATAGAAGAAATGCAGAAGATAACCATGGAGGCACATGAAGCAAAACAGACTGAAGAAAAGCTAAATATTCGCATTGTCAAACTTCAAAATGAGATAAATGAAGATATAAAAGAAATGAAAGCTGAAGTCAATGCTGGTAGGACCATAGTTATCCAGTTCTTTATTCTGAATTGTGGTGGCAGTGATCCACTCATACTAACATGCAAAATGTCTTTGCTTGTATCAAAGTAGCTTAAATACTTTTGGGGCAGATGTAATGGCTACACCTGTGGCATTAAGAGGGATTTTCACTAAGTGCAAAAAGCACAGCAGTAAGGGGTGACACCCAGCTTAGACGTGCTCTCCCCAGAGCAGGCACAGCCATAGCTGGGCTGCCATCAGGGAATTTCTGCCTTCAGCACACAGTTATACCCCATTATCCTTCAGAACTTTTGCTGAGTTCCTGGTGCAAAGCAGAGCATTATGGAAGTGCATTCTGCTAGCAGTGATGTGATACTTTGCTCCTCATAGTGAACTAACGTCATTCTCACCTGCAATTAGGGTTTGCAGCTATCTATGAGAGCATTGGGTCCCTACGGCAAGTTCTAGAAGCAAAAATGAAGCTGGACAGAGATGAACTACAGAAGCAGATCCACCAAATGAAGCAGGAGGTTCCAAGATGGGGAGAAGCTGGACCATGACTGCAAGATTTTGTCTGAGAGATTAGTGTTCACCTGGCTAACTAGGCAGACCCTAGTGTTGTTCCAGTCTGTAATGCCAATTACCTGCATGTACCAAATGACATGCTGCTGCTGCTGCTGCTGCTGCTGCTGCTGCTGCTGCTGCTGCTGCTGCTGCTGCTGCACAGGTGTTTGCTCACAGCAGTAAATACAAGCTGTTCTTGGATCACTGGCAATGAGCCTGTGGAGCTGAGGTGCTGCTTTGCCACTGCACTACTCCAGTGCTGTCAGGAAATTTAGCACTGTGTAAAACTGGAGTAATACACTGGTGAAGCTGGCACCTAGTTTGCTAAAGGCATTCCAGTTTTGCAGGCTTGATCAGGCAGCTATTTGCTTTTATATGCACCTGCACCCCTCCACCTTAAAAAAAAAAAAAAAAAAAAAAAGTTGCATTCATNAAAAAAAAAAAGCAAGTTGCTATCATTTGCTTCATATGAATTTGGCAAGGTTGTCCACCTTGATACAAATTACTTAGTTGAAATCAATGGACATTTTTACAGTGACTTTCTCTGCTATTGAGTTCCTGGGAAGACAGAATTGGCACTAAACAGACCAATCTTCAAAATCAAGACAACATCAGAAAATCTTTGTTTAGGTTTGCAAATGTTCTGTGTGTGAAAAGTAGGTAGTGTTATATAATGTAGTTGTAGACTTAGATGATTCATAAACAACATAAGAAACAACTTACATGGTCTTAAGTATTGTAACCTTTTAAAATTAATAACCAAGAGGAGCTGACACAAGGTAAAGAATGTATATAGGGTATTTTTTACTAGGCATGTGTTCCTATGAATTGCTTCAATATATTGATAAAAACTTAGAGTGGTTTGAAAACTAAAGAGAAGGTGATAATCTAACTTAGTCTGGAGACTCTAACATAAAATAAAATGCAGTTTATGATCTCCTTTGAAATTTTCATTGAAGTAAAAAAATTGATTCATCATATTTAAGTAGACTTTAATAATTTAGCAGACTCAAATTGCTAATTGCATTCACATTATTTCCAGATAATAATTTCTATTTCCAGAAGAGATTACATATGAAAATCAGCACCCATGTGGCATATCATCTAGATAGGAAAAAATATATGTTGCTTTTACTTCTTCATTCATGGCATGATATATTGCTCTTCATGTTTGTAAGCCATGCAGGATTAAACCCTCATGAAAAAATGAAATACTTTATCCAGCATCCTATAATTTATACTATTAACAGTAATTAAAACACAAAAATAATATTAATTGACAGAATTTACAGTATTGTTAATCTAAATGAATTAATAGGATGTCTCTACACTGCCCTTAATCGGCCTTTCATTCAGCTAGTATTGGAAAAATATATTTTTAGTTGGAAAATCAGTGGCAAATATCACTTCCATAAAAGACATTTTGGTCCACAGAGTCACCATACATAAAACAAACAAAGAATTAAAAAAACTGCTTCAAGAACTTACAGCCATTCACTTCAGTCAGTGTAGAGTGTAAAAATCATGTAAATGCATACATCTTTGCAGGATTAACACCTAAGTTTTTATTCACTTCCTCTACAGCTGAAAGTCATTGAAGTCTCAAAGACACATTAAGCATTTGCAGCTCTGGCTCCCAATGCTCTCTGATACAAACCAGGAATACCAGAGGCAGTTTTGTTATCATCCATGTCCTGTGAAATATATTTACAATGGCAGCTAAGGGGAAAGCCCCGTTCCCTAAAGAGAGACAATTAAATGCTTGTAGATATTTCTCAGGAATTGTCTTTAAAATTCAATCTTATTTCCTGTATGTATTCCTATCTATTCTTAAATATTTAGCCATTTGCAGTAGAAAAGCTATCACTGGTGTTTTATTAAAAAAAAAAGAAAAAAAGAAAAAAAAAAGAAAATAACAAAGAAAGAAACGAAAAGAGACAGACCAAAACTAGAAAAATTTTTAAATTCTGTAATTGGAAGTCTGTACCTGAGAAAATCTGATATTATATGAAGAGCATGCAAGGAATCAGAAACATTTATATAGGACTTAATTAAATTGTTTCTCTTGTAAAAATCTTGTGTGATCGATCCAGATATAAAACAACACAAGAAACCCTATCCAATTTAACTTTTTTCTGCCTTAAATTTTTTTTTCCTAAATCTCAGCTAAAGCAAATAAGTAAAAGCCCAAATAAAATAATACTCAACCTAGTGCCAAGCAGTGTCTTCAAACTCTGAAGTGCCAAGTGGAGGGAGGCCCAGGCCAACCTTGTCTTGTTGGCATTGCCTGCCAGGGAGCGCTCACATGTGGTAAGCCAGTCCTTCAGGGGAGAATTCACAGTGGCTTCTGAGGATTGGAGGATGCTCTGATCATCCTAACATGCCAGGGCAAAATCCTCTCCTCAGGCACAGCCTCCCCTCAGGGGAGCAACTGTGAAGCCACCAGGGCAGTGCTGCAGACACTGAGCTCTGGAAGCTTGGTTTTGCCAAATGGAAACTGATTCTGAAAACGGACCCACAGGGATCTTGTAAAGCCAAATAGAAGGAAACAGCAGTGCTTGGATGCACAGCTTCCTGTTTTTTTTTCCTTCCATGCTGATGTCCAGTGGGATTCCTGTGTTTCAGTCCTTCAGGGACACCAAGGTCCACTTTTGATGGTGGAAACAATGTGCTTTCTTTGTTCAGCACAAGTGCTCATGCTGTGAGTCTGAGTTTGTGCACCAAGTGCAAGCCTGCCAAGGCCACAAAAGGAACAAAGTAGTGAGGTAGGGTTTGTGTGGATGGCACTTGAGCAACAGGATGAGACTTGGGAAAGTATAATAGATGACACAACCATAAACTCACTGAAAGAAGGACTGGGAGGAGACTTAGGAAGTCATCTGCTCCACCTCTCCACTTTGAAATAGATCCAACTCTACCCAAAATATTTGCCATAGACACTTCTGTAACTTGCTTATAACAATATTTTAAGAATAAGACATTGATTAATGCAGTCTATTCCACTGCTTAAAGAAGATTGCCTTGCCACCCAAATACCTAAACTAGGACAAGACATAATAGCCTTAAATTTCAAGCACAGAAGACACAAAATCTAATTTATTACCTTATTTCTTGCATGTTCATTAGTTTTTTAAGGCAATCTGTGTATAACAGATGATTCAAATGAAGCTTCACAGGGATATTTGCCCAATATTTCTTAATTTTTTTCTCCTTCCTAGACCCATCTAAAACCCACCAAAACAGCAACACCTAACCCAAAGAAACCACCACCACCACAAAACCCCCAAACCAGCCAAAAGCAGACCACTTACTCTCATGAAGTTTTAAAATCTTTCTTTTGTCAGCTATTTCATGTGCATGAGGCTTAAATCACTTGCAGTGTGCAGACCATACTATTCAGTCAGCTATGTAGCACGTCCTGAGTGTCATAAGTTAAACTCATTGGAAAATGTTAAACTGGGGTACATGGCTTTTACATTGGTATGTGATAACACAGTAGAACCATGGTACTGTGCAGTGAGGACTTGGCTGGAATCAGAATGATGTCAGTAATTACAGAGCAATTGTGCTGTTTATACTCATTAAACAAACCAAAGGAACGGTGCAAGTAAGAAGTTCAAAGGATGACCCTAACTTCCACCTGCAGTTCTTAATGTAGTAAGTTTTGTGTTGTGGATACCTTTATATTGTGGATATCTTTGTCATTACAATCTGATATAGTTGAATAGACTGTTGCCATGTTAGAGAAAAGCAGTATGAATGATAATGAAGAACAGTATATTCCTGTAACATCAATTTAAACTGAAATGCAAAATTTTCTTTTCTCAATTTCTGTTTTGTGTTCCACCTCCACGAGCATCTGGCCATCTGGGGCAGAGTGTTCTCTGTATCTAAGAATTAAAGTGCTCATTAGACACGTCTTCCAATAATGGAAACGTCTAATAAGAGATGGATGACAATCTGATGAAGCCTTCCTAAGTGTAGGGGAGGAATTCCTCCTGTGACACTCCCTGCAGTGTAAGAAATTCGGAGGCAAATTTGAAAGAAAGCAAGGAAATTGGGCGCACGGCCTCTACTCAATTTGCCACAGGGTGTCACTGTTACTCTTGGCAAGGGAAGGACGGGGCTCAATGAACCTGCGTGATCCATGGATGCTGCAATCCCACTGGGATGGGGCTGGAAGTATTACCATGTACTTTGACAAAAGGAAAAAAAAAGAATATTCTAAAGACGTCACTCTGTAAAATCACAATAAAGGCAGATGATAATTAAGTAAAATATTCTGAGAGTGATTGTGATGCTCCTTTAGACAATCTGTGAAGAATGCTGAGTGGGGACCAAATCTCTCTGCTGCCTGTTCTGTCAGCAGAACTCTGGTCAACATAAACCACTAAAAACCCCAACCGAACTCCCAAACCCAGAAAAAAAATCGGGGGCAGTTCTAAAGCACTAGATCTTAAATCATGTACAGCCCAAAGAGCGACATGCCTTTCACACTGCTGCGGACGTGCAGAAGAGGCTCCTCCAGCACTGCCTCCTGCTCTGAGACTGGCTTGGGCTGAAAGAGCACAGGACAACCTCAACACCTACTACCAGATTTGGCTCAGCACAAAGAGCTGCTCTCAACCCATGCAAGGATTATCTCAATAAATAATACAGTGGAATAGCTTCAAACATGGCAAAACATGTGAGAGAGCCATGACTTTTTTGGCACAGAGCAGTGAAAAAATGCTTTGAGCTCAGTGATGTACAGAGAAGCAGGATCAAGTTTAAGAGGGAAACTGAGTAGTAATTGTCATAATACAAAAATTCTGAAATGTATGAGAGGGTGAATAGGAATTGCTGGTGAGAGAGGAGAAAGGAGATTTGCTTCTAGTAGGAAGTAATTACAACAAGACACATCATGCACTGCTGCACATACTCTGAAGAGTTACTCTCATTAAACCTGACCTCAGCTTCTGCCAGGGTTCATTTTCTAACACCAGTGCAGTAAACACTTCCACTCTACGTGAGTGAAGTTAAAGCAGACTGTCAATGAAGACATATTTCAGTGTTGTGCTGCCACTTCCTGATGGTATCAGGACAGCGAGACAGGCACCCATCCTGCCAGGTGGCCTTTGTGATCTTGCCATCTCTGCTAAGAATAACACAAAGGTTCAATAATTGCATATTAGAGTATATATACAGCTGCATAAATAACACTGAATTTCCATGTTGTCCATGCTCTTTCATTCCTCACTAGCTTTGAGAATTGCAATTTCAGTACATTCCAAGTATCTTGTCTTATATAAATCATTAAATTCAAGTATAATGATTCAAAGCAGAGCTTTTAAAATGCAAATAACTGGAAACAACAAAAGTTAAAACATACTTTATGCCACTGCCATGCTTTGAAAAGATCAATGCCAGCCTGTTTACTACTATAAATAATAAACCTTGTTCACTTTTCAAAGATCTTACGGGGATTGATCACTTTGTATCTTACACAAGCTTGAATATGTGAAGTGCTGTGACCCAATTCCACATATGCTTTCCTTTCTGAGATTAATCTTCCTAAAATGAATGTGGCAGCTCACAGTGTAAACTGCTTGCTTACCATGTTGCATGTATAATGTCTTATGTTTCAAAACAAAAGGGACTGCTGGTCTCTAGTATGGTCTCCTGGTATCTTAGAATCATAGAATCATTTAGCTTGGAAAAGATCTTTCATTAATAACAAAATCTTAACATTTTGGGTTTCTAGTTATTGTGGACTAACAAAAAAAAATGAATAGCATAATATTATCAGTGTTTATTTTAGTAATATATCTCCATTTTCCAGAGGGAGGGGAGATAAGGAAAATCCAATACTGATAAAGTGAGACAGAGTACAGTGGTGGGATACTGAATCTCCTGATCGATTTTGGGCTAGTTTGGGCCCATTATCTATAGCTCTGTGCCCTTTATTTCAGTAACTACCTAGTGGTAAATTAATTATTTACATTTATCAGGCTGCCCAGACTGCAATAACTTCCACACCATGTTAAATTAACATAAAAAAGAGTAAAATGTGAGAAAGGAATTGAGTATTATCTGACCCTGAGGCCCCAGTGCCACCTGATATCACTATTCTTGTCAGGCAAAGGCAGGCAGGCAAGCTGCATGTCTGCAAGGACTGACAGCTCTGGAAAGGATTTCAGCAGGTAGGAAGCCCCAGGGAAAGTCATACAAATTATTTCACCAAGTCAAAAGATTATGCCTTATGGACAGCACTTGCTAAGATAAATCCATTAACCAGGGCAAACACAGAGATTCAGTTAAGGGTGAGTCTCCTTGAGGTCTTCTGGGGATAGGCTGGCCCTGCCCGACACAAGTGGGCAGGAACTCCACATGGCAAACACCACTGCAGGGCAAAAGCCCTCCCCTCCTTGCATTACTACAGCTTGGTTCCCAGTAAAGCACACTAAAGCAGGAGAAACTCCACAAATAAGACATCTGTCTGACACACAAGAGCAAAGCCCAGGCAGAGACCTGAAAACCCCATACATTTAATGTTGGCTGAGGCTGTGAAGCTCCTGCTGCCTATCACTGGCTCCAGAGAGTCTTCACCGAGCTACAGGGGAACAATTGAGCATTTGAGGCAAGATTGAAGCACCAGCGACAGGGATGGAGTCACCTGCACCCTGAGATAACCATCTGTGTTTGCAGCTGGAAAACTCAAGGGAATATCATGGCATTAGGAACAGAACAGCAAGATTTTTTTTTTCAGTGAGAGGATATTTTAATTGTCATTCAGCAGTAGAAGGATAAATAAGTAAAGTACCCAGCAAGGCTCACTTGAGAGCCTTTTGCTTCACGAGCAGGCAGCAGCACAAGGGAGGCCTGAAGGAGCATTGGCAGAGGGTCTGGCTCTCTGGCCATGTGGTATGACTGTGACTAATTGCAAATGATTAACAACTTCAACTCATATATACTCTGGCTCACAGAAGCATATAGAGCTTAACACTGAAATGGCCACACATATTTGCATGTGGCATCTAAAATACATCTTACATTGTGCATCTAAACAAATTTGCCACTTTGTGCATGATGAACCTGGTTTTCATGAGCACAAAACATATTTTAAATGCTTGGCTCACCTGGGCTGTCAGATACCTTTCTGTAACTCTGGTTTTAATGATACTATTGGCCAACAACCCCTAGTCCCAGAACATGTTTTATTCCCCCTAAGGTTTCTTGTAACAATCAGTCAAATCCCTATCTCTGCACAAGGTTAAAAAAAAAAAAGGTATGGGAGACATTAATCACCCAGTTTGGTACTGATAAGAAAATACTACAAAATAGTGTTCCAGAGTAATTTTTTTCCTTTTCTCAAGGCAATTTAATTTGTATATTAATGGAATCTGGTTAGCCACTATCTTTAATTCACCCACTGTGGAATCTGATGGTTTCAAATTCCCAGAAGCTGAAGAACACTGTAAACATGTTCTTGCTGCACTCTAGTTATGTCTAAGCAAACCAATACAATTTTGCTGATAAACAACTACCATGATAAAAAATGGCAAAAAAATTCTCAGTTTTATAATATCCCTGTTGGTTAGGGATTATAAGAACTCAGGTTGGAGGAATGGCACACCATTAATTGTAGTCATGTCTCAAGACTACACAGTGGAGCTAAGTGTAACAGTCACCACCATCTCCTGCATACCAGTGTTAACCATCCTCAAACACCAAACTTTCAATTACACCACGGCAGTAAGTAAATGCTATTTATACAAAGCTTGCAGCTTGACTGTTTTACAAATGAGTACGTGGGAAGCAATGTGAAATATCAACTGATAGTTAATATTTAAATCACTGCTCATTTACACTTAAGGCAAGCTTCATTGCTATTTGCAGAGAATTTCAAAGTTTGGAATTCTGTGATTCACTTCAAGAACTTTTATAAATAACACCCTATTATAAAGGAAAAAAAATAAAACCAACTTGTGATGGATAAAACTTTCTCCCAGGAGTAAAGAATGTTTTTTAAAGACAGCAATAATTTTTTTACTCATAGAAAGAACAGGTTCTTTGGTCTGTCTTAAAAAAGCATTCAGGAAGGGGAATGCTTCTGTCCCAGATGCTCAACCTCACGGAATTCATCCAGAAAAGTCAGGAAATTGATTTTACATAGGATAATCTGCAGTTAGAAATAATAATGCCTTTGCAATGTCATCATTCACCCAGAGGGTGACTGGGCACTGGAAGAGGCTCTCCAGGGCAGTGGTCACAGCACCAAGCCTGCCAGAGCTCCAGAAGCATTTGGACAATGCTCTCAGACCCATGGGGACTCCTGGGGCAGTTCTGTGCAGGGCCAGGAGCTGGACTTGAAGATCCTTGTGGGGCCCTCCAGCTCTGGATATTCCATGATCAGATTCTTTAACTAGTGGTAGTTTATGCCATACACATAAATATGCCTTGTTATTAAGACTCAGTTCCACCAGTAATACAAGCATCAGTTGTAACAATCAAACTCATTTTTCATAGTGAATTTAGAATCCATTTCTATAAGGCACTCCAGACAGACAGGGCACAGATGCCTTTAGCACAAATGGAGAGACAGGAGCACACTGAAGTCCTGCATGTATCCCCAGTATTTTGTCACCAGTCTGCCTTGGATAGCTCTCCACCCATGTATTGCTCTTCTCAGAGCCTACTCCAAGTCTCCCACATGTACCTACCAGGCACCTCAATGAAACTGGGGAGCTCACAGGTTACAACAACAGCTTGGAATGAATCTGGGCTCCTTTTGTTAGTTCCTGATCATTAAAGTAATGAAGAGAAGATTGAGAAGCAGAACTCTGCTAAATATTTTACCAAACTTCATTTCAATCCCATTTTGCTTAAATTTAATGGAATGTTCCTAAAGGAAGACTCTCTAGAATCATGTGGTTCTAGCAAGATGTTCAAAGAGAAAAATTCAAATCCTACCTGGCTGTCATCTTCTTCCAACTTGCTTTGTGTCTCAGCCCCATCTTTGACAAGAAGATTCTAATTTTTTTAATGGTCTATGCAGTCTCTGTGGAAGAAATTGGATGCATTGAAAATACCTCAATAATTCTCACTGGTTTATGAATTACAGGAGAACATTTCCTAAATTATTAACCTGAATACGTGCTAACACCAACAGTAAGATGCTGTATGAATTCCCAGATGTGATTAAAACAAAAAAGAGAAAAGAACCCTAAAATCATCCATTCTGCAATTGCTTACTTTCCTAACAAAACAAACATCACTCAGGTTTAATCCAAAATTCAGTTAATCCTTTCACTAAAGATAAGCCATATTAGCTAAACAGATAACCAGTTCAACTCAAAAAGGGGAAAGAAGTTGAATATATAAAGAGTGCCAACACACTAATAAAGCCAATGCTCTCAAGATAGCACCTCTGTCTCTTCTGTTCCTGTCCTTAATCCTAAAACCCAGTCAGTCTCCCTCAGGTAAAACCTGTCAGCATCCTGCCCTTTATCACCTGGGCACTTCCACACTCACAGACTCCTCCTAAAGGAATCCTGTCACTTCCTCTTCAAAACTAGGAAAGTGCTACAATGAAACTGGAATTTGGGGCTGAATCTAGCAATACAATGCACCAACCACACAAACTGTACACCAGGATAAACAGGCAGGAGCAAGCCCAGAGCACTCAGGACCTGTGTGAGCACAGAAGGATTTCCTGGGCTGGGCAGGAGTGAGCAGTGAGCAGTGAGCAGTGAGCAGTGAGCAGTGAGCAGCAGCAGTGAGCAGTGAGCAGTGAGCAGTGAGCAGTGAGCAGTGAGCAGCAGCAGTGAGCAGTGAGCAGTGAGCAGTGAGCAGTGAGCAGTGAGCAGCAGCAGTGAGCAGTGAGCAGTGAGCAGTGAGCAGTGAGCAGTGAGCAGCAGCAGTGAGCAGTGAGCAGTGAGCAGTGAGCAGTGAGCAGTGAGCAGCAGCAGTGAGCAGTGAGCAGTGAGCAGTGAGCAGTGAGCAGTGAGCAGCAGCAGTGAGCAGTGAGCAGTGAGCAGTGAGCAGTGAGCAGTGAGCAGCAGCAGTGAGCAGTGAGCAGTGAGCAGTGAGCAGTGAGCAGTGAGCAGCAGCAGTGAGCAGTGAGCAGTGAGCAGTGAGCAGTGAGCAGTGAGCAGCAGCAGTGAGCAGTGAGCAGTGAGCAGTGAGCAGTGAGCAGTGAGCAGCAGCAGTGAGCAGTGAGCAGTGAGCAGTGAGCAGTGAGCAGTGAGCAGCAGCAGTGAGCAGTGAGCAGTGAGCAGTGAGCAGTGAGCAGTGAGCAGCAGCAGTGAGCAGTGAGCAGTGAGCAGTGAGCAGTGAGCAGCAGCATGTCCCTGCCAGGCTGCAGGGCAGTGAAGCAGGATCACGGTGACAGGGCAGGGGCCCCGAGCAGCCTGCAGCACCTGGGCCTGGCTTCCACACAGCCTGCTCAGCTGAGCTCCCTCTGCCAGGGAAAGCTGGGGAAACTGTCCTTGTAACACATCCAGCTGGGCATTTCTGCCCTTGGACACCCACGGCTTCAAAATCAACAGTTTCAATGTGTTCATTACACAATATTTGAACTTTAAAAACTAAAATTAATACCAATGGTAGGGTAAAATTTTCAAATAGAGTTTGGCAATTTATTATTTATTTTATTGCAAAGAATAAAATCCAGCGACCTGCTTAGAAAACTCACTTTTAGGCATTCAAATTTATTTGGCCCCCCCTAAGAATGAAGATCCCAGGCAATCTGAATTTCTTCAGAAGGTATGACATAGGTTCTAAATCACTGCAGGGCTTTTAAAAAATGCACTATTACTAACATTTTCTTATGATCATCATCATGAAAACATTGACATTTTTGCATTATAAAAATCAGCACCACAGACAATCCATCAGCAAACAGATAAATTAAATTATTACTCAAAATATTCAAGCCATCTCAGCTACTTACAGGCTGTCCTTGCAGGCTGGCATTAGCAATGTCATTGTTGCCTCTGACCTGCCACATTGCATTATCTTCACAATTAACCGGGAATCCAGAAGAGCAATTTGACCATGATAAAAAGATAGCCTTGAATTACAGCCATTAAAGAGACCCATGGAATTTTTATTTAGGCATCCCAAAAGATTTAATAGGAGTAATAGCTCCAATTAAAAATTAAGGTTTACTTATGCAAAGTAGTGAAAGCAGAAACACAGTTTTAGGTAAGTAGATGCTTTACAAAGAGAGCAAAACCAGACAAATCTCTGAAAGTTTGGTTTCATTAAAAGGCATCTGGGTATCCAAACATCTCTGATTAAAAATGAACTTGAAATGCGAAAATAGAAAGCTGCTGTAAGCTTCTTTTTTTATTTGCCTGGCTCAGGTAACCGTGATAATTTTTCTCATGCTCTCATAGCATAGCAAACAGATCAAACTCTAGACCAATAGGGTTATAAAATTAAGGATTTCACTTCTTATACCTGCCCTAGGAAGATGTGCAGAAAAAGATACTCCTAGAGCTGTGTGAGGCAAAATTCTCTCTGAACATAAGAAGACATTCCAAATATGTTGGTCTAATTGGTAGGCAAATTTAAAGTCAGATTTTAACTTTATTTTTTTCATATTTTTAAACTTCTAATTAGTCATTAAAATAATCAGTGGTCTAAAATTTCTCTTGCAAAACAAATGCTTAAGCAAATTCCTGAAAGCTTATCCAAGCTTGAAAAATCCTCCTACCTAATTAAAAGCATTGAAAAAACCAGACAGTTGTTTCGTCCCTCTGTCCCAATTCTCCCGTTTTTCATCCTATCATAATAAAAAGACATTTTAGAAAAAAATTGTCCATAATAAATGTATGAACTATCTGTGGTATTTTAAATCTAGTTCAAGAAAAATACACTGAAAGCAGTTTGCATTTACTCATGACTAACAAAAGCCCCTTTGATGTTACTGGAAAAGAGAGAAGTTTTATTTTGAGAGCTAACTATCACCAAAATCAAAGGCAGGTCTAATACTGGCAAAGTCCTCCCGCTGTGCCTGTGTCTATTGTGATTGCTCACCCCCAGCTGGCTCATGAAATGCTTCCTCAGACATCTGTGCTGGGGCTCTTACTCGGTCTCTGCTCTGTCAGCTTCTCCAGCTCTGAGCAGATGAGCCACAGGTGACCGAGGGCTGTATTTCCTACGTGCTGCTAAATATGTGATCACAAGCCATTCATTCTTCCCCGGCTGGTGTTAGGGGAGTGCTGGGCACTGGGTTTGAGGTGTGCTTTGTCCCTGCTCTGACAGCACTGCTCCCTGAGCCATGCTCCTGACACTCTCTACACCCACCTACGCTGGCTTTGCAGCTGCTCTAACGGGGACAGCAGCTGGGCTTTGGAACCAGCAAGGAGAGGGAGAAGTCCCACCGACTGTGTCACAAGCAGTAACAGCAGAAGCCCAGCTGGAAGAGGGATCCACTACTCCCACACACTTGGCCATCCCAGCAAGCCTGGGAGCCAGCAGACACTTTCTGCTGCTCACATTTGCTGTGTTTGGGAAATCAGAGCACGGCGGCTCCATGCTGTGCTGCCCATGTGGAAAAACACAGCCTCCATTCCTGAGCATGGCAAACTCACAGCCCATCTCTAGTGCTCCAGAAACACCAATGAAGTCCATATTTCTAGAAGGGATTCAGAGAAAACAGATAAAATCTAGTGTTTTGAGTTGTTTGTTATGAATTTTCCATCAAACCCTATATTTAAAGTAGTTTTAGTTCCTCCTCCAGAGGTTCACAGCTCTTCATAATGAAACAATCTAGTAGCTGCTTTGAGAGCTCCTTTGAGTCCAGCAAGGAATCTCATTTTGAAAATCTGCCTGTCTCTAAAGGATCCACAGCCTCCAAATATGCTGTGTGCTGACAACAAAAATTATTCATTTTTGTTTCCATTCTCAGAATGCTCCCATTTGCAACAGTTTCCATGCAGGACTGTCACAGCATTTTGCACTGAGCCACGACTGGCTGCCACTCTCTGGTGCTGAGAGCAATGAATTCCTCTCTGGATTCCTCTCTGAATTTCTCCCTGTCTCCAGTGACTCACTGGGGCATTTGCCCTTTGTAGCCCTGCTGCTTCCCTCAGTGTGCTGTGCCAGTACAGAGGGGCAATTAGAGAAAGCACAAGGTCTCATTTCACATAGAAGATGATAGGTGATGTTTGTTGCTGCACATGCTTGAAAAACATCAGCTTCACCAGTGACTGGTTAAAATAAATCATACAAGGACTGGGCTGATGTCCTTAGTAGCAATACTGAGACTTTGCAGGAGAAGTTAGGAAGGAATATTAGGGAGTGCTGGTTTTATGCCAGGTAAGAAATACAGTTGTAAATTTGTAATCCATGCATTACAAGACAAGAAACAAAAAATTCTTTCTCCCCAAAGCCATATTAAAAATGTGTTTGATGAAGTTAAACTTAACCATTAGGATTCTAAAGACCAAAATTCAGTATTTTCTAGCAGATGAGGGCACCCTGACTAGTTTTCCGTTTAGAAATCTTGGCTGTAGAAATTTGGCTTTGCAAGATTAAACTGTCCCATGTCCCCTGCCTCGAGTAAATGAATTTACTCTCAATTTTGCTACAACATTCTAACTTTGAAAGGGTTTGAGCTCAGCTTTATGGTCAAAAGCCTTATCAGAATGGTCTTTACAGACCAAGTGACCATTTTTGTGGAATTCATGTTAGTTATTTAAATTGCAGCAGATGGTAATTTTTTCAGGAAAGAAAAATTTCTAGTGTGTTGCTTTAGGACAAGACAAATAAGGTTGATCTTCAGATGCTTACAGATGAGGATCTGTTAAAGCTGTAGGCCTAAAATGCAGATTTCCTATCAACTTTAATTAGCTTCTGTAAACCCTAAATTATGTAGTTATTTAAAATTAACCAGGGTGAAGAAAGGCAGTTATGTCAACTTTCTGTTATTTACACTCATCCAAAAAGAAGGCAAAGCAACTCTGTAATGTGACTTGTATGTCAGTGAGAAATGAATGCCAAGCCCTGAAAATGCATCAGAAGGACCTGACAGAGGCTGAAATGAGAGGAACAATAATTCCTTATACAGAAAGCAAAGTGCAAATGTGCTGAGCATGATGTCAGTGAAAACCTGTGATATTTCTTCAGACAGAGAAAAGCACCTGTAGGGTAGATATGCTGAGAAATCTCTGTAGTTACAGCATTTGAAATGTTTCATTCACAGGAACACAGTGGTGCTGCCACTGTTGTTTAATATGCTCACACTTTAATGTGAGTGTATACTAACAGTAATAAAAGACAAGGATGAATTCTGAAAAATGTTTGCATGACAGACATGACCACAAGTCTTACTCATTAGTTATGCAGTCATTAGGCAAATTTGACAAATCCTTGTTCCTCACATCTGAACACTGTTCAGAAATACTCTCTGTAATTACTTTTTACAAAGTGGCAGGACAGCAGCCACTTTGTAAAAGTGGCTGCTTTGTTATTTTTAAACAACAGAATAGTCTGTGCTCTTCTTTATCCTTCCCAACAGATGACAATTTGGGGAATGGATCATTTTCTGGAAATCACATACTGGTGTAAGAACTAAGAATTTGGGAAAGACACTGCCTTTGTGAACCTCTGTTCAAATTAGCACGTAGAGAATACAAAGTTCAATCAGAAAATTAACCATATTTCAGATCACTAATTCATCCTCCAATAGAAAACTCAACATCAAAACTACTTGCCAACTCCTGCAAGGAAGAACCATATAATGTTTCAGGATATTTTACAGAAAAAAAATCAAGCTGGTCACACGTATGTTCTCAATCCCTGAGACTACTCATTGGGCAAAGTAAACAACAGAGAATAACTAATAACATGGGATGCAATTACTAGGACTATCTAAAAAAAAAATCAGCTAACAAATAAAGAGGTAATTTAATTCAAATAACATTCAAGAAAACGTGGGCATCTAACACGTGCTGTAAGCTACCATTTAAAATCCTAGCCTACTTCACCTATTTCTCTAAAAAGAAGGAAAACAAAGGAAAAGAAGTTTCTTTTCTGATATGGAGCCCCAGGCCATTGCAATTGCACCATAATTAGATCAAAGTCAGAAAGTGCTGCAGTCACTGTAGATGGATGCAGTACAAGATGGCCACTTCTTCCCTAGCAGCCTCTTCTCAGGGCTATTTTATCATCTTCTGTCACATCAGGAAGGTGCATAATTTTGTTCATCTGCAAATGTATTCAAAGAGAAAAAGAGGATATTTCTAGCAATTCTGGGATACTATAAACCTTGGGTAACTGCAACATCTCGTAATGACTGCAGGTCATTCTGAACGTTCTGCAGTCCCTGGCTCTCTTCACTGACCAACGCTCGAGATCAGCCTTGTAATCTGAACAAGGAGGATGGTCTTTGGGTATAGACAAGCATCTTACAGTCATGGTGAGGGTCTCTTCTATAGACACATGAATTCAGAATCCTGCAGCTGTTTCTCTAGCAGCTCTGTGCCTCAGACTCAAAATAGACCTGAAATAGCACTTGAGTGAAATCTTTTGCACATTGACTTATTTACTTCTTTGCTTATCAGATAAAGAAGCAATAGACAGCACACCTAAATGCACACTATTAGCACACATATTTTCTATGCCTGGCTTTAATATATGTGACCTGATCTGTACATAATGTTGTGTCCTTGAGCAATTGGTTATTCACAAACAGACACACAATTGCTGTTTCGAATTATGTCCCACATATGTTAGAAACAAACAGACATTAAGGGCTTGTTTATTTTCTGTGTTGGGAAGGTGTGCTGGGAAACCTACAATGGTTTCTACAGCCTGTAAATGTAAAGTGAACTCACATTCATCATTGTGTCTCAGAAGTTATCGTCTGGGAGAGGAAACAGCTGTCTCCAAATCACCTGGCTGGATAGCAGAGAGAGAAGAATCAAAGCTCAGAGAAGAGTGGGTATTGCCTCTGGTGGGCCCTGCAGGCAAAGAAAGCCTCTGCTAGCCACAGACTGTACCACTTGCTTTTAAGTTGTAAACACCAAATTCTACAGAGATAACCAGTGCCATAAATAAAGGCTTTTAGAGGACTTCAGTAATTTTTTTTAACCTTTCTTTGCTAGTATCTACACAATATCTATAAATGTCTGTGAAACTAATTTTTATTAGCCAGGATGTCTACAGAAAGCAGATAAGACTTTTTCCTGCCATTTGTGTGCATTCACAGCAGAATCTCTGACTTGAAAGGTAAAACCTTTATTAAGAATGCATCTCATTGAACACAGTTTAATTAAGGAGTTGAAGTGCTGATTGCTATTAAAGAATATCAAAAGAATTCCTGAAGTGCCTATAAATTTCAATCTGCTAACATCAGATGAAAACAAGACTGCTGCAAACAATATAAATCTAGATTTACAAAAGAAATAGTTAAAAATTATTTCCTCACTTACACTACAGGAATTTGGTGTTTCAGCACCATCCTCTGAAGGTTTACCTTTTGAGACCTTGGGTTGTGCATGGTGTGACACTGTGTTCATCACAGAGGGTGAAGCACTTGTCAACAAAGCCAAGTGTAAAGCAAAAAAGTGAGCCAACAGTAGAGGTCAGCCATGAACTATAGATTTCCTCTCCAAATTTCTTGCCTGAACAATTCTTGCTGTTTACTGAACACCCAAAAATATCTGGGGCACCTGTGCCAAAACAGCAGTGAACAACAGTAGAAGGAGGAAAGAAAACGAGTCCTTTCCAAAATGAGACAAGGCAAAAATCCAGATATTAAGAGCACTGCCACAGGAAGGCTGAAGTACAAATGAATAATAACACTTGTTTTTTCTGCAAATAACACAGAGTTCCCCTAGCAACTTGCTATTGTCTGTCGGCTGGTCCAAAAAGGTCAATATCTCATGGAAAAAAAAACCAACCCAACCAAAACCCAAAACACCACAAGCCATTACTTGGCTTTTGGAGAGTTAGCTTTACCACTTGCTGGTCCCTACTACCCCTTGGTAAAGTTGTCTGGCATGCTGGCTCATTTGAAAATGGGAAGGTTTCAGTCCTGCCATGTGTGACAGCTGGAACACATGATGCACCAATTGCTGAAATACTCAGGTTGCCCCATGATGCATCTGCTTTTGTGCTCAACATTTAAAAATACTTAAACAGTAGCTACATGAATTAGGTCAGTGCATAAGCTGAAACAGATAACCCGGATTTTTAAAGCTGAAAATTAACATGGGCTAAATAAACTGCTGTTTGATGGTCATTTGGAAAACAAGCACTTAGCTACCCCTTGCAAATGACAACATCCTTCAATATCATTCTTTTTAAATGCAGCTGCCTAGGACATTTATTTAATGCAGCAACTGGGTTTGAAGGGCAGGGATTTGGGCTGAAAGAAATAACCCATCCATGGTGTCAAAATCGCACTTCGAGCTGCAGATGGGATACAGACAATCAACAAAACGCGCTGAATTTTCTAGGCCTGTTTTCCAACTGTGGTGCATTATACCTGTACCAAACAGGAGCTCAGTCACCACTGTATTGTCATGCGTTTGTCAAGCACTAAACACAATGCCCCTTAGCCATGGCTTTTTTTCCATATCTAGACAAAACATCCAACACCTGAGCCCCCAGCCCTGCATCTCTGCTGGGGATTTAACAGCCATGTGTGCAACATCATTGTGGCCATTGCTCTCCACCCCTAGATGTGACCAAAGCCAAGCTGCTGGCCGATGCCAGCAAGGAGTGGCCCTGCCCTGGCCCGTGCCCTGGCTGCCTTGCTCTTCCGCTGCTCTCCTCGCCCCCGGCAGGGGTTATCCAGCTCGGGGCACTCTGCTGCCCTTTGGACTAATTCACGCCTCCCAGAACAGCAGCAGCCGCTGCCGATGGTGAAGGAGAATGACCTGTGCCGAGGAGGGCCGGGGAGCGGTGTGGGGCTTGGCGGTGGCTGATGCCCTTTGGCTTAGGGGCGCCGAGGGCAGGGTGTGCTCCCCGGGGCGGTCGGGCCGGCTCCCCACCCCTGCTCTGCCGCCCCCGAGCGGCCGGGGCTCCCCGCGGTGCCGCTGCGGGCTCGGGGAGGGCAGCGGGTGCGGGCGGGCGCGGCTGCCCGGCAGGGGAGGGGGCCGCCCCCGCTCTCGGCTCTATAATGCCGGGGCCCCCTCGCCCAGCCGCGCCGCATCGCTCCGGCTGCCGCAGCAGCCTGCGAGCGGCTCCGCTCCCTCCCCTCCGGCCCGGAGACGCTCGAGGATTAGGGAAAGGAGNCCGGGTCCTCCCCGGCACGGCGGCTCTCCGGCCCCGGCCGTCCCCTTCTGCCCTCTGCCAGCCTCGCCGCTGCGGGGGGCTCGCCCCCGTCCCGGGCCGCACTGAGGGCTGGCCAGCGCTGGGACCTGCCGGGAGGGGACACGGGAGAAGGACGGTGGGGATGGGAGACCGAACTCTGGCAAGACACTTAAATGGTGGATGTCCCAGGGCAGAGGCTGCGGCTTTTTGTGGGAGGAGTTGAGGACGAGAAAATGGGGAAGAGGGAGGTCGGTCTGGAGTGGGACAGGGAGGTCTCACGTCCAGAGAACCTGTTCCTTGCCTGTCGCACATTCCCCTTCTTTGGAAAACTGCCTCTGTACCTGGTCTACTCTGCTCCATTCATGTAGACCTGCTCCTTCGCTCCACAGAAAGACGGCAAAATAAGCATCCTCCCTGGATTTGAAGTATGAAAAGGACAGAAATCCCCAAATATTAGCATGTATATTAATGTAGTGTCTATCATCTCTGCCAGGAACGCTGTACCCACTTCATTTATAACTGCATGAACAGAGAACAAAGCGGAGTGAACCTGCCCCAAAGAGTTCTCTGTCTGAAGCAGCCTGAGAGCAGTGTTCGGTCTAACCTGTGGCCATTTTTCTCTCATTGTCTTGCTCCCCTCTGCCGTACCTCTTTTCTGTTTTTCTGGTTATAGCTATGCCAGGACAGGTGTCAAATCACAGGTACTGTATTTCCTCTTCATCACTTCTGGCTGCTGGATTGAAGGGTGTATACATTGAGAAAGCACCATTAGCATTTAGAATGTATCACTCCTGGCCAGTCAAGAAATGATCAAAGAGGTAATCCCCTTTATAGGCTGGGATGAATATTTTCATTAGGATTAGTGATTAGGATTTTGTTGTAGTAGCTAATGAACTATTTTAAGTACAGTGGCATTTTTTCTGGGAATGCAGCAGGTGTAATAATAGATACATAATATCTGATAGGAGTGAAAAAGCATTCCTGAGCTTTTTCTGATGTAGAATCCTTATTATTTATCTTTTTATTCCTGTGCCCAAAGAATCTTTGCAAGGAGAGTTCCAAAGGAAGCTTTACAAGGAGCTGCTGAAAAATTACAATCCGTTGGAGCGACCAGTTGCAAATGATTCCCAGCCACTCACTGTCTATTTCACTCTCAGCCTCATGCAGATCATGGATGTGGTAAGTCTGTAACCTTCTAGGAAACTGTTTCAAAGGGTGGATTTTTTTTCCTTCCTAGAAGGGACATTTGAGATAGCAAAGGAAAATGACAAGAAATTGGAAAGCACAACTAATTCAAGACACAATGCAAAATTTTGTCTGCATCTTTAAAGAACTAAACTTAGAAGTACAATTTACCTATTTCTTAGATCTCTTGTCAGAAATTCCCAACATTTTTAGCATTAGAAAATATTTCCAGGGGAGCTCAAAATACACACTTTGCCTTTCAAACACTTAACTGTCCTTAGAACCAACAAGCAGTATAGTCTGGGAGGGATTTGCAAAACCAAAGTTCTTGATTTCTGGTGGTCACTTAAGAGCTGCCTATTTTGGAAGATGGAGGGGAGAGGAAATCCTGGCCAAAATCCAAGTTGTATTATTTCCTTTGGTATGTAGACAAGATTGCTATATTCTCTATGCTTAAATAGCTACTGTGCTTACAACCACACTGGATTGGTATAGCAATAGGTATTCCTGTGCTGTACTTGTACAATGCACTGCAGGATCTTTTTGGGTTCAAATAGGACTAATTTAAGCTTCACTCTGTCACAGTGGCACAGAGATGCAACTCAGCATATAAGTGGGTTTACAGTATTTGTTTTTACTGAATTCAACTAGCTATGACAACTAATAAGGAAGTTAAAGTCTTAAAAATGTACTTTATCTCAAAATTCCATTATCTTCCCATCAGATGCCTAAAGTTCAAGACAGAGAGTTAATTTCTTCTGGAGTTGTCAAATTTAATTAAAACCCAAATAAAATGAAAGGAAAATATCCAAAGATCACTAGCCAATCTGGGTGTAGTCAATGACTGGCAGTCTTGGCTAATATGATTCAAAAGGGAACTTTTGATCCTCTGTGCCTGTCAAGAACCACACTTCACAGTCACTCAGAAACCTTAGGCATTTTAACTGGCTGTTTAGTTACAGCTCATTTTGCTTGCCATAAAACTCACTGCATTCGTTTCTCTGAGATCTGGGGTTGACAGCCAAAGAAAGAAACCAACCATGAAGTAAATTAAGCTTCATGCTATAAAACAAATGAGTTTTCTTCATTGTCAACAAGAAGCAAATGCTGGTGGGAATGACAGCTACTTGCAATAACAATTACTGGTTTAACAAGCTAGAAACAAAACATGTCACCATCATACTTTCCTGTAGTTTATACATTCATTTTAATGGCTTCTCAGCTGATAGCCACTGAGTTTAATTGGGAGTTAGACCTCTCCAGAGCCAATCTATCCTATCCCTGCCAGAAGAGATTGAGCCAGGCTGGATCCTGGTTGCTGCTATTCCTTAGGTGAAGTCTCTTCTATTCCACTCTGACTTTGCCGACAGGAAAACGGAGATGGTATATGAAATATTTTCTAAATACAATTGATGTTTCCTACTTTGTATTTCTAGTTTTAACCTATCCTATTAAAACTAGAAATTTTCTACCCCATGGTTTTAAATATGTTTTTCTTTTAATGGTATTGCACATTAATATGCATGCTAGTATCAGCAGTACATAATGAGGGATCTGTCAGTGCCAATTGCCCCAGCTTAGTGAAGTTCACTAGAAAATAGAATTAATTAATTGTCGAATGAGAATGCAAGCTGGCATAGCATATTATACAAAATGTTTCTAAATGGGGAAGAAAAGCAGGGGCAGCATGAGAAATATGCATTTTGTGGATGTATTACTGAAGAGAACTAGGAAACTAAGGGAATGCTTAGAGAAGAAGTGGGAGTACATGGTAGGCCTGAGATACAGGAAAAGAATTCGGAAGAGAGGTGGAATTTAGATGGAAGAGGATGGGATGCAAAATGGAAAGTAAGAGGTTTGAAAGAATGGACTTCAAAAAGAAAAATCTTAAGAGACAAAGACTACAGCATACCTTAGAGGAAGGAGAGGAAGAGGGGCTAATAGATGGTCATAGCTTCAGTACAATGGCAGTAAAAATAAAGAATAGGATGTAGATAAGATATTTATTTTTCTCTACTTCTCACCTCATGGAAAACCCCTCAATCTGCACATAAAACTGGTCTTTGGCTTCTGCTTGTCTGGTATTTCAGTGCTGGCATGGAATCTTAACCTAACTTAGGCTTAGGAAAATTTCCAGCATATACAGTTTTGAAAAACAGGTTATTGAAATATACTGATATGATATAATTTCCACACTGAAAAAAATTACAGCCACCACATTTTTAAACACTGTATGGAGGTAAATACCTTCTAACAGCGTTGTTTTCTCTTGGAACATCCATCTCAATAAAAGTATCAGAGGAGAACATTCAGCCACTGCCTGTTGGTTTGGAGGGAACACTAGGAACAGACACAGCAGCAGTGCTTTTCCTACTCTGCTACATCTCTACAGAATAGTGAATGTCATAGAAAAACAAATGCAGTGAGCATGAGGGTGTGAGCATTGTGCCTAGCCTAGCATTTTTTTGCAATAGACATATCTGTATCAACTGTAAGTTAATACAATTAAGAGAAAGTATCAGAGAGTATTTAATCCCCAAAAGTCAGAAGATGAAACCTTAGAAATTAAGTAGTCACACATTTTTACTGCAAATGACTGCTTTGAGACACAAGCATGAAGAACTGAAATACACTGAGATACAGAGTGATAGTTCAAACACAATTTTTACTGCTATCTAAATGAGTAGAAAAATCACAATCTTATTTTAGTTTGGACAGAGCCTCTAGGGGTCATCTTGTCCACTCCCCTACTGCAAAAAAGTCTTAAATGGATCATGTTACTCAGGACTGTGTCGAGTCAAGTGCTGACCACTTTGACAGCCTTCCTGGCTCCTGTCCAGGAGTTTCCACAACCTTCCTGTGCAGTCAGTATTCAACTATCATCATGGTAGATTTTTCCTAACATCTAAGCATAACTTCCTATTTTTCAACTTGGGAACAGTACAAAACAATTCTAGAAAAATGAGACATATTTTCTTCTTCAAAAAAATAATAGTAAAAGGTACTTTTGGTGAAGTATTCCAGATTTCTTGACCATTTCCAGCAAGGTGTGTATATTTCTGAATAACATAGCAGGGAGCTAGATAATGAAATCTTGGTAAACCCACATGACAGAACTCGTTCTTAGAGTAGCTGTCAATGGTTCACTCTCAATATATCAGGTTTTTTTACCAGCTTTCTATATGGAACTTGGGGCAGCACTTTGGGAGTGTCCTAAGCTGATCTCAGCCTTTGCTGCTGGAAGAAATCCGAGTTCTGGGCTCATGCTCCCACAGCTTTGGTTTGCACCACTGCCTCTCTGAGTGAGAGTTACCTTATCCTTTTTTGAGGGGTCAGTTCTCTACATGACCTGTACTTTGGGTTTAGATTAGCTTAAACTGCTCACAAAACTACCTGTGGTGGTTCTTCACTTAACATGTCATATATTTCAAAAACCACAAGTGAGCTCTATCTCTGATTCAAGTTGCAAAACTCAGGAGAATTCTGGATCAATACCATCTTAGCTTGTGACTTCTTCAACAAGACTCATGGTCACAAACATTTTGGTGGGTATGAGTGTGACCATTTTGGTCTACTATGATCATAAATTAGTTAATTTTTTAGAATAAACATTTAATAATTTATTTTAGAAAGTTGAATTAAGCTACTTGTCTACATGAATATTCAAATTCTTACTTATGTTGCATAACACTACTTGGGAATCTTTCATGGTTCTTGAAGACACTTGCTCGCCAATTAAATAATTTACTACACAACAGTTTTTGCTTATTTTCCAGTTTCTCCTGTTCATTTTTTAAAAAATTTCTAGTTAGGGGAAAGAAAAGCACTGAATAGTTGTTTGTATGTAGTAAGCAGCAGCAGAATCTCAAGGGAAATCCTGCTCCTTTAGGCTGTTCAACTCACTTGTGCAGACCAAAGGATAAATGAAAGCAGGCAAACTTTTTTACATTTATCTGAACTTAGTCAAAGTTTTCTTATCCTACATTGCCCTTGGTTACTTGCATGACTTAGTTTTATATATTCAAGGGCTTTTGTCCTTGTTTTGTTTTACACAGTGAAGTGATCCAGCTGACTACAATGACTTACATGCAAGGCTTTGCAAAGCCTCTGCACACGGACCTGCAATTCACTATTTGCAATCCAACACTCCAGACTCACTGGGCAGGACAGTAATGTCAAATATCTCAAAATTTTGAAGAGAAAATTATGCTGTCATTCAAAGAAGCATAACAGCTTCTGTAGAGAAACAGACTATAAAACAAACATCTTGTCCGTCAAAAAGGGGAAAAAAAGAAGAAAAAAAAGAAATTTAAATCTGGAAAATGAATAAAACCAACGAAATCAAGAGGCTCATTGAAAAATGGTGCTAATGAAGTTTTTAAGCTGTTTATCAGACCTCAGCAGCCTCTTTGCAAACAATGGCTGTGGCAGAAGCTCATCAGATCTGCATTATTCTTTTAATTTTAGCATTCATTTGTGTACATTAGAAAATATCTCTCTGAGCTTTATTTTCTTCTCAGTTTGCTGCTTGAACTTTTTTCCCACCATACTAAAGGGAGAAACTGCACTTTCATCTTGCAGCCATTTCCTTTCCACCATAATTTATTCCTGAGAATTTAGAAAACTGGAAAGGTGCTGGGATATGCTTTCTGATATTTTTAGTTAGTTTAATATCATGAAAGTTACTGGATTATAACAGAAAACAGAGTATTCCATTTTTCCATGAAATCTGAAGAACAAATCAGGCAAGAGTCTAAAATATTCTTATAATTGCTCTACTTTAACAAGCAGACAACACCTCTCCCTACCCTACTGTGGTGAGATATTAATACACCAAGAGAAACCGCAACCTTATTTCTGTGATATTTGTCCATCTTGTCCTGTGCTTCTAAAGATCTCCTGGATTTTTTAACTCTTCTGTCAGCATTTTACTTAGTCTCCTCAAACAGTGTGTTTAGATCTGGAAGGATATTTTAAACACAGGAGGATGTGTAGGATGGGATGGGAAGCAATGAATGTACACTAATTAAAGGCAGTTTGCAGGAAGGGAAAAAGGACTGAGTAAAGGCTATAAAAAACCCTCCTGATAATAGTTCACTTGAGGACATTAGAGATGTCCATTGTATGTGAAAATCAGAACTTATATTCTGCTTTCTGGTTTCTGGTTCCAGAGGAGAGATGTTAGGAACTTTTTTGTAATACAAATCAGCTGGAGTTTTTCTGTTTGTGTGGGTTTTCTTTCCAATATGAGTAAAGTGAAGCAGTTTCTCAGACATTTTTCTTATTCTTTGTGACATAAATAATCAGTTTGAATCATAAAAACTCAGTACCTCGTATTTTTTCTAACCACATTGGTATGGACACCCCATTAACTTAAAAAGTGACTAAACATCTACTTCTATGTCAGTTGTGATGAAAAGGGCTTGTAACCTTCCTGTGAAAAGCATGGCTAAGGTGCTAGGAAACAGATTCCTCTGTGACGCTGCTGTAGAGCACAGGGACCACCACATAAAGCCTTCACATTTCACACAAGGCCTCTTAATAGAAAACAGAACCTGCAAAGTCACATCATCTAGTAATTATTAGCTGTCCTTAGTAATCAGCTAATGAAACAAAATTACAGTGCAAGATGTAATTCCTGGGAGTCAGATGTGGATAATACTTGATCTTATACAAAAGTTTGGGGCTGAAATTAATATACTCCTTGTAATATTCAGAGTTGTTCCTTTTTAAAAAAAGACTGTCATGTTCAAATACAAGATGATTGAGGATGTCACTATTTGATACACAAGTTCACATGTTTTGTTTAGACCAATATGGATCAGCTTGTTATGATCTGTGGTAATTTGCTTGGAAAGATTGAAAAACCTGTATTTCTTCATAAATGTTCTTGTCCTTGGCTAGTGGAAGGATGTGGCTCCCTGAAGTACCAGCGCTAGCTGAGCATTCCCAGCCCTGTGGCTGGTGATGGTTTCCCTGCTGCCACGTTCCTGGGAGAGCTGTGGGCTGTCCCAGCCCAGGAGCAGCCCTGGGTTTGGTCTGTGCTCCCAGAGCAGTTACCTGCTCCACAAACCTGCTGCTCCTTGGGAAAGCCTCTTCTGCTGTGCACAGAAAGATGGGAGCTGCTTTGGCTCCTCTTGGGTTTGGTTTGCCTCTGACTGCAGTGTCAACATGCACGAGAAGGGAGTTCAAAGGCAGGTGGCTGCCCCTGCTGAACACATTTCTTTTCTGGGAAGGCTTCTGGAAGTGCTGTGGGAGGATGCTGTGGGCTGGGTGAATTGAAGACAGACTAGCAACTCCCAAGTACCCATCATGGCCCCAGCCCCACTGCTGGAGTGTGATCTGTGTGGGTCTGTAAGTTGGCAGGAATGTGCTGCGGCAATTTTGGGGATGATGGCAAGGGAAGGCAGGAAATGTTGCTAAAGCAGTGAGGTATTTCTGTTCCTGTCCTGTCTCTGCTCAGGGCTGCATTCTCCGTGCCCTGTGGATACAGTGCCTGCTTTTCTCTCAGCAAAGCACACGCTATCAAAAGTTTCCAGTCATTTACAAATCTAATATTGGTGACAGCAGTTGAACAAAGTATTGTCAATGGATTGGAAGCAAACAATTCTGTATCTCTGAGCAGCATATTAACATAAATACATTCAAATGTTAATTACTTCAAATGTTAATTACTTCAAATTTAGATGATACAGATGTGAATTCTTCAGTTTGTCCTGAACTCTTCACCATATTCAGTAGCCTAAATAGACTACTAAACAATCCAACTGCTCCCAATCTAAATATATATACGAGTTATAAAAATGGAAAAGAAAGAAAGGAAAGAAAGGAAGAAAGAAAGGAAGAAAGATCTCACAATGGGTAGGCAGCAGGAAGCCTGTTTGTACAAGCACTTATGTAGAAAAACAAATATTTTAAAATTCACTTAGAATTTTAATTACTTAAATAATTTACTTACTGTGTTAGCCAATTTATTTTTAATTTATTCAAAATTAAAAGATTTATTTTCCAAGAGTAACCAGAAGCAGCCTGAAGTAAATGTCTCTTCAGATTTAACCTTCACTTGTGCTTGCATTTTCATGCCTGTTACTGCAACTAGAATTTGATTTGTAAAAAGGAAAGGCTGGTAACCCTGGCTTCAACAACAGCTAACTGTGAAGCACTAAGAGCATGGCATGAAGCCATGTGCTGCTCATTGGCAGCAAGATAAGAATATGATATTCATCCAGTTCATCTCTCCCAAATCTTCTGGTGGTGATGTGAAGCCACATTTGCATGGTTTATAATCCTGTCTCCTCATTCCCTGTGTGCTTCTCATAAAAAACTCCCCTGAAGGGAAGATGATCAATAACCCTGTGCAGACCTGGGGGACCCACACACATGTTTAATCATACAGCACTGCTACTTTGCACTTTTATTGGCTTGTTTTCTGCGTTCTGTCAGAAGTGTTTGCACATTTCTGTGCTTGGCATCCCCTTAATTACTCTCAGTAACTACACAGGTGTGCTGATTTAGGGTTTGAGAGGAAGGCAGGAAGGAAGGAATGAGGCCTCTTACCCACCATCTCCAAAACTACTAAATGCAACAATGAGGACAGAAAAAGTAATGAGCACTGACAGAGCTCAAGAAATTCAGATGAACATTTTTATTGATTTTGGAGTGCTCACTCCATCTCTGTCCCACAGACAGAAATAATCTTTTCACAGAGGAGAATTTGCTCTTTTGTGCTGGGGAAAAAGCAGCCTGAAGGACCATGTAGGTGTTCTGACATTTCAGTCATGACACTTGTTGCATTTGTGAAGAAACAGAGACACAGCTGATTTCCATCAAAGTATTCCTCCCAGCTAAGCTCAGTTTTTCAATGCCTTTGTAAGTGATTCTCTACAGGCATATCAGAGAAGTGGGGACAGTATGGATTTTCATGGAAAGCAGGAGAGGAAGACCCTTAAGAGGACACTCAAATGTGTCCATCAGAGGATGGGTAAGGAACAACTAGAACCTCTGTAATATGACTCATCCTCTCGAGTTATTGAAGTGTCTCAGCAATATTTCTGTGTCAAGAGTTGCAGAGACATTCAGCAGGATAAGCAATGCATTTTGCACTCTGCCCTTCCCCAGGAAGTTTTTTAATTGCCATGGTGATGTCTGTGCTGTATCCTAGCTTGACCAGAGAGCCCAAGACATCCAAGATAATGGGTAATGTTACATATCACAGAAATTTTGGAGCAACTCCTCCTTGCTTAATTTTCCTATACTTGGGAAGATGGAGGTAGGATGTAGATAGTTAGAGAGACTGTCTGGGATGAGTAATAGCATTTTTCTGTGTGATCTCTGAAGCTGGCTTTACCTATGTCCGTTTGTAGTACACAGAACCATTCCTTGTGGTTGTGTAAGATGCCTCTGCCTCTGCAGCTCTGGTGTTCCTCAAAGGTTTCAGCTGCTGCTAAATCATGGAAAATATGCTCTGGTCAGGTGTGGAAATTTTTGATGCTGTTAGTCACGAAAATAGGATAGATGAACACCAGCAGCAGTGGTGCTGGAGCTGTGTGCTCTGATCACACACAGGGAGAGGAAGAGACAGCTTTGGGTTCAGCTCCCTGTTCTCCCATAACTTTCTCTTCTCTCCTTGAAGAAATAACACACACTTTCCTTCCAGTTCAGTCTGCTGGTACGTTGAAGTGTAACAACCTGACCTTTCAATTTCAGTGTTTTCCAGCTAACCTCTAGGAAGCTAAATCAAGTTTAAAAGCTTTGATTCCCTCTGGTTTTAACACCATGTAATGAGTGGGGCTATGGGGGCTCCATTCTTTGATCTTATCTTGTGGTACTGTTGGTAGTTCCCAGATTCCAGCATGTGTTCAGAGCTGGGATGCCTTTCTGTGTTAGACTGGCAATGGTAATCAGCACCCAGAGCCAGTATTTAACACTAATTCAGGGTTCAGCCCTCTTAACAGGAGTCTGCTACAAAATACACTAGAATCAAGAATTATTTGTAAATAAAGCAACAGAAGACAGTTATTAATTTGCATGTTTGTGAAAAATTTAACTGCACTTTAAGCTCTATGCTATATTCAAAAATTGAACTGAGTCAAACACCTACAATTAATCACAGAAATTCATAAGGTAACTTGAAAAATGTAACTTGCTCTTCAAAATATATTTTTTTCATGCAAGATGTGCTGATGTATGTGATTAGTCATGCTGTACTCTGCTCATTTCATATGCCTTATCCTTGCTTGTCTTTGCAAAGATTAATGTTTTCATATCTAAATACAATCTCTTGCTAACCGTGATGTACTAAAAAAAAAAAAGAAGACAGACTGCTGTTACAATTACATCCCCATGGTAACAAAAATGGTACATCATGAGCCTCTCACACATATTTATAATCTCAACTTCTTTTTCCTGGAACTCGGTGAAAGCCACTTCTACAGCCCTCTGCCAGGTCAAAGCCGTGGTGCAGCCAATGGCAGCAGAGCTCTCAGAGCTAACAGAGCATACCTGGAACACAGGGACCTTCCTACACCCGAAGAAGGCTCCTCACACAGATGCTCTGCTCAGAATTAAGGTCACTCTTTTATGCTCTTCCTGCAGCAGCTTTTTGCTGTGATGGATTTGCATCTATCTGGGGAGACCTGTGTGTGGTCTGAGCAAACTGCCTTTCTTCTAAAGCAATAGAAAGAAATTGGGGAGAAAGCAAATGCTTTTTGCAAAAGTATGTAAGACGAGTTGGTGTGGAGAAAATGCTGGCCTTTTCCAGACACAAACAGCACAAGTTAAAAAAAAAAAAAAGCAAAACAAACAACCCCCTCAGAGTTCACCTGAATTAGGTTAAGCAAAGTAATCAGACTCCTTATGTCATAGTCCAAACTCAGCCTTAACCCAGGTAAAATTCAAACTGTATTTTTGTAATTTTTAAGGAAAAAACCCAGAGATATTCAAAAAGCTAAAAAAGAACATCTACTCCTACCCCAGCAGCACAGAATGCTCTAGCAATATTTTAGCATTTTAACTTCAGGAACTTTTCAACTTTCTCAGAACTTCAGCTCTAAGCAGAACCATACTTGTCTGTTGTATTCAGGTTTACTTCCTCACTGCTTTGTTTCACTCCATGTACACCTGAACAGTGCACAGGACAGAGGAACTCCAGGCTTCAATACCCATACAGAACATATCTGAAAATCCCCAATTTTTCCAGATTTCCACATAGATCAAACTCTACAGTTACTAAAGCCTGAATTGTAACTATGTGTAAGCTCATAGTAAACCTTGTATTAAATATGTACTGGCTCACGTGTTAAATACAGACCAGAAATGTAAACTAGGGCACCTGTCCACCACTCACACCTGGAGCTTTCCTTTCCTCCTCTCCCACTCCCTCCCTCCCAGCTGTTGGATGCTTTTCCTCAGGAGTGTGGCTGAGTGACTTGCAGAGTTTCCATGTTTTCCAAACTGTTTTCCAAACAGTTTCTGCAGTTTCCTTCTGCAGTTTCCATCCAATGGAGCCTGGAGCCCTCTGTGGCTCAAGCACAGCCTCTGCACCCCCTGTCCCAGGACCCTAGCACCAATTTCCATTCACACTGAGCTCACACTGCTCTGCCCAGCCTGGCCCTTCTCTTGCTAAAGAGGCACATTTTTCCTTTTGTTTAATTTGCTGAAAATAACGTTCTTGTAGATTAGAGGGAAGATTTACAAAGTAATTTTTAAAAAATCCATTCGTTGATTTTCTACTCATATATTCACATTTTTAATAATTTAATTAACAAAAATCCCACACAAGAATAAATAGTCTGAACAATTTCACGTGTTCTGGATGGGACATGTTTACAAACTATCAAGACAGGAAAGTGCTCAATAAACACTAAGCAACATACTCTAGAAAGTAATTTAAAAAATGGCATTACATGTATATACATAGGCCAGCCTGGATGAGTGCATTTCAAAGGAAAATGGTATAAGCAGGCATTGCTTTGAAATAAAGCTTCCATATATTGAACTTAAAACATTACAGGCTAATTAAGGAAACATTTATGAAGATAGGACATATTTTGAAGGTGAGAAGCTGCACAAAATTGAAGTAACAACAACAACAGAGCCTCTGCTAAGGAGAGGTAACTTGAGCTGGAATGTTTGGTTTATCCAGCATTATTTCTAGTAAGTGGGGCCCACTCCTTGATTTATAGAAGAAATAGTTCTAGTAAATATGACCAGGCAGATGAATTACTGAATGTAGGACACAGTTCCAAAACAAAATAAAAAATAAATAGAATGAGCATGCAGAATCAGACCTTAATCCCACCTGTCCCATGCAGGGAACTTCAATGGATTAACAATGGCCCTCTCCTACAAATATTATAAATTTGTTTATAAAATTGAGCCTACACATATAACAGTCATTAGCCCTAACACTGTGCTTTTAGCTTTTTTATAGTCTTCCATTGCATTCTCTTTTCCTGCTGTACATTCTAGCCTTGGTCCTTGTTCAGATCTGCCACACCACTCAGAGGATTCAGACAGGAAACAGAGGAAGTGTCACTGCACCTGGTACTGCCACTCTGCCCGTCAGGGTTATGGACCATGCTTAGGACAGCAGGCTGAGCTCAGAATATGCCTGGCGTGGTTTAACCCCAACCAGAAACGACAACACTGCATGCAGTTGCTCACTCAGGCTCCTCCCATGGTGGGGAGGAGAATCAGAAAGAAAAGGTAAAACACATGGGTTGAAATAAGAACAATTGAATAAGTGAAACCAGCCCAAACCAGGAAAATGCTAAAGATTAGGGGACTTCAATAACTTTATTCACTGTGCCACAAATTAATGGGAGGAGGAGGTGTTCATAGAGAGAAACTCTACCTGTTTCCCATATATACCAATTAAGTATCTCACTCCCAGAATAGCCATTTATTGCCTTATTCCTCATTAAATTTACAGTCCAAAGTCACCTTCCCTAAAAAATCAAAACAGATAATGGCAGCAATCTGTGCCAGTCTGTGCTATCTCTATCAACAAAACTCCACTTTTCCCAGTCAGGAGCAATTCTCCTGAGCCATTTTTTATTTCAAAGACCTTCAGCATGCAGACTGCATGAGAGCCATTTGTATGCCATCCATCACAAATCTAATAAACCTAAGAGCTCAGTGGAAGAGAAGTTTTCAAATTTCATTTTAATTAACTACTCACATTTTGGTTGGCCTTTATAGTTTAATTCTTTGATTAAAAAAAAGCTAGAAAAAATTAAATATCAAGAAGCACACCAAGTAATGAAGATATTTTCAGGCTGGGTTTTGGAGATTTCACTATAAAACTCACCTTAATGCTACAGCAGACACTTAACTAAATCCTGAGCACAGCTGCAATTATCCCTAAAGGTCTGAAGGAGCCAGAGTCTGAGTTAGCAGGTGGCAAGAGTCAGGCAGGTATTATCCTAGCTGTGAAGGTGCCTCGGGCTAAATTTGCTTTGCAGTGGAATGTGGGAAAGAAGGGGATGTCCTAAACACCTTCAGCTTTCAGCACCATCACTAGTTAGGGGCTGAGTACAAAATAGCAAAGACCATCTTCCAGGGGATTCATTGCACCAACAGAATCAGGGCAAATCAGCAGCTGATGTAAAGGGAGTGGCCCTCGTTTTCCATTAACACCCCAAGGCCAGGTCATGCAGGACTGGCAAAGCATCCTGACAGTGCAGTTCAACCCTGGCTGAACACATTTGCAACAGTTGCTGCAGTTTTGAAGGAGACTGGCTCTCCCAGCAGGAGGCTGTACCGCTACAAGGTTAAGTCATAAACGCCAGAGCTCTGCTTTTATACAAAAATGTCACCGGTATGGCAGAAGTCAAAATAAAAATGTGTGTTTAAATTTGGAATGGTCTCAAAAATGTGGTGCAACAGTGAAATTTGTATTTTTCAAGTCTGACATTTTATTGGATATTTTTCTTTTGCACCTATTTTTATGAAATCAGAAACATTCTTTTGTCTGTTCCTGATGTTGAATTTTACACGCTGGATCATGGAATATTACTAATATTATTTATGCAGTGGTAATAACTGTTTACACAGCATTTTCTGTATAGTTGGAAATATGTGCTGTAAGCTGAGTAAAAACCATTTTACTGTATAAAAAGGTCTATTGCTGACCACTGGAGAAGTGAAGGGTTATTGCACTGGCCTATCCTTTCACAGTGAAAAGGAAATCGGGTAGTAAAGAGGTATCAGGAATTCCAGTCTTTTATGTCACAAATTATGTACACTGACTTTTTCTTCATCTTTATTTTGCTTGAACAACCTTTTTCACTTTGACAGCTTTCACTTTTTCACATTGACAACTCTTTGTTTGGCTTTTTATCCCTATACAAACCTCCCCAAACTTCTTAATTCCCTCTACTACATTCCTCAAGATCAACACTGGCTGCAGCTCCAGCCCACACCTATGGGTGATTAGGGACTATCCTTGGCCAGCAGCTGCAGTCTTCATTTCAGTGTCCCTGCAGAAGCACCAGGATGGCTTTTTTAAGTAACTGATTTTTATCTTCACCACTGAGATAGCAAAATTCAATTTTGTCTGCAGGACTAAGAAGCCCTGAGCCACCTTTAATAGAAAAGTACAGCTTTAACCTTGGCACATGGAGAGGATATCTGCAATAGACCCCCACACTGACTTAGTGTGGGAAGACTGAGGGGTCACCACAGTGCTCTCAGGGCTGCAGATGAGTGGAGCTGGAGCAGACACTGCTCTGGCCTCTCCTGCAGGTTGGCCACACAGGGAGCTGCTGTGCACCAGCACCATGGGCAGGGATGGAAGTGCAGCCCTTTCACTACTCTCCATGACTTTTGAGGATTTGGGATTCATCCTGCCATTATGGCTGCCTGAAGTGTGGACATAGCACCAATCTTTTGTCAGCTGGCCAGTTTATGAGTGCTTAACTCACCCTCCAGCCTATCCTCTCAGTACTAAGCCTGGAGGAATTCAGGCCTTTTCAGCTGATACAGTTTAGTGAGCTCAGTGCATGACCCTAAAAAGGAACAGGAAGAAAACCCTAAGCTGTGTGAAGCAAAAATGAAACATAACAGGATTTTAAATGCTGGGGGGGAAATGTCATTAGGCACAGGTAATTTGATGCTGTGGATCAGAAGATGTTGAGAATGTTTAATGAGAATGCTGAGACAGTAAGAGTTAATGAACTGAGTAACCTGCTGGTTTCAGTAGGATGACATTCAAGCACACAAAAGTGAAAAATCAGTAAAGAAAGTGTCTTGCATGTTTCTCACTGGCTGTCAGAGTGTTGTTAACTTCAGACTACAGTTATTAGCTTCAGTTTTGCTAGAGGGTACCAATCAGGAGCATAGTATTATGGTGTAACAAGTGATATCTTAAAATGTTCTTTAAAAGTCTTCATTAAGGTTGAAAGTAATTGAAGCCCAGTTCAAAGAGCCATAACTTTTTCTGTAATTTAGGTGAGATTCAACCACATAAAAATAAAGAACGTAAATTTGAAGTGCAGAAATTACAGCTCATAGATTTTAGTCAGGATATCACCTTAGGCTAGTCCCTGGGAAGTATGTGTTTCTTGCTAGGGGCTGCACATCACTGCATGCCACTCTCTAGGCATGCAGTTTTCTTTTACTTCTTTTTCCCCTTGCAGTTGCCACGTAGCTTTTCTAGTGTGGATGCTACATGTGCTGAAATCCATTTGAAAGTCTACAGATGTCGTTACAGAGTTTATAATGTCCAGGCTAACACCTTTCACAAAGCATTATTGAGTTTTTCTCTCTTTTATATATTCTGAGGAACACAGGGCAAGGGAAGGATAATTTGAGACTCTGGTAACTGTGTTTCCAAAGGTGATCAGTCTGATGGATTGTATAAATTGAAAAAACAGACAAAACCAGGAGTGGGAACTGGAAGAATGGAGACATTGCAATTTCCTTCAAAGACTTGCAGAAGTTATTACCTCTACCTTCAAAAATGAATCAAGGACTATTCAAGTCTCCTGATGTCAGCTACTTTCCTTTCATTAACTGCACTACCACAAAATAACATGACAAGCAGTCCAGTAGCCATTTGCCATCTGTCCTCTCAGGTCCTGACTGCAGTTATGGATAGAGATGACCAAAGCAGCCTCCACCCACCTCCCAGTGTGCCAAGGAAACCTAACTCTCCATTGGCAGGGCTACTTGCCAGTACTGTCTGAATAGCAAGTAACTTAAAGCAGCTGGTATGGAGGAAAAACCACACCAATCCCAACAACATGATACAGTGTCTGGTCTCATTCTCTGTTGAGAAGATTCTCCAACATCTCAGATTATACTGTGAAGCCATTTTTCTTTCCTCCTTTATAGCAGAAAGGGTTTGTAACAGGAGCTTCCTTGGTTTTGTGCTCAAAACACATAAAGTGTTCTGTAAGTGTTTACAAAATGAAGTGACAAAAACTGCTGAAGTTCTTTGAAGCATTTCAAGCCCACCCATCATTTTATGGTGAGGTACTGCACAACTCTGTTGAAAAGAGTGTTAATGTAGTTCGCTGTGAAGCATTTAAAACAGTGTCCAAAAAACTCTCCTAAGCCAGGAGGAACCCTGCAGGATGTCTCCTGCCCCACCTTTTAGCAGCTTCACTTGCGGCCACAGAGAGTGACAAACCCTCTAAAATCAGACCCTTTCCTCTAGTGGTGGATGAGTCAATCCAATAATGACTAAAATATTGGAAATTGCTTGCTCCAACAAACTGTATTAAAAACTCAAAACACTGCTATAAACCAAGCCTCAGCAGGCAATAAAGTTTTTATATCTGAGGAGCAATGGTAGGATTTATGATTCAAACACTGATGGAACCTTAAATATAGTGATCCAAGTGGAAATTACTTAGTTCATATGTAACTCTCTTTCAGGCTCTAAATGCTCCAAATAACAGAAAGAAATACCATGAAAACAGCATGGACCATCTTCACTCAGGGCTTGTCTTCACAGTACAAGTCACATTTGAGTCAGTGCTCTCAGAATAGGCTCTTTGAGCTAGGTTTGAGTGAAAGATCACACTTCAGAATAACTCTTGGCTTCCAGAATATGCTTGCAGAGTGTCCTGCATGCCAACCTGTGATGGCTCTGCCATGTGCCTGGCAGTGGCAGGCAGCTGAATCATGCTGCCAGCAGCACAGCTGGTTTGAAAGTCTGCTGTCCCCCTCAGCTCTGCTACGTTGAGTGCTCAGTGGCAGCTCTCTGGCCGGGGTCTGTGATGTGCACTGATGGTAGAGTTCCTTCCTGCCACTCCTAAAATAGTTCCCATGCCTGTGCTGTGGGCTCAGGCCCTCCCAGCAGATCCCCACAGCACAGCATCAGCTCAACCACCAGCAACATCCCTGCTTCAGTACAATCCCTTTCTGGCTGCTGAAAAGGACTATTTGGAACATCACTAATTTAAAGCTGGGGCCATTCATGTGTAGAAAGAGATCACACTGGGAATTTAACTCAGGATTTTACCATGCCATTCAGCTAATAGTCCTGAAACAGGCTTCCTGCAACATAATGGATTCTGAATTGCTCTGCACCTCTGAGTAGCCAGTTATATCTGTGCAGAGAAACCACCCAGCAGTGGTGCTCTCAGCTTTGTTCAGGTGCTGAGCCACGACATTGCATTATAGGAACTTGTGATGTTCACCTGGGACAGCACACAGAGCTTTCAGAAGATGTTACTGAACTTTGGAGGACAAGTTATCACTGGCAGTATTTCCATCTCATGTAAAATTGCCTATGATGAATGGAAACATGTAGATTTTACACACCCTGAACTGGCAACCCTTTTCAATAGACTTTAGTTCTGGTGATATGAATGATCTCTTAAAGATTGTTTCTTCATTCATGAATTAAAGATCCCATACAAACTAGTTTTGTAGTGCTCTAACACTATAAGTAGGCTGAGAGAGGTTCCAAATTAATGTTTGTGGGGCTAGAGAATAACAGCTACTAGTGCAAGTTAATTACTGCTTTGCCTGGCTGACATCTTCAGCAATGCCTTCACCATGCAGATTCAGTGGAGCTTAATAACAGATTGCTGAAACCAAATTGTTAGAGACCTGTTTCCCCAGGATGCCATTTAAATGAGTTGCCCACTTGAGATGGTTTTGAAAAAGGTTCATGGAGGTGATGAAGCAGAAAATAGAGAGGAAAAGTGCTGAATGACTAGCTGTGGTCTGTGATTATTTATATTTTTTATGCTTTTTGTTTTAAAGCAAGGTAGGAGTGTGCATGATGGTAGACTTTATTCATGCACATTGCCATCTTTATTTAAAATCTTTCTATTTGCATCTTGTACATTTAGTTGTGATTACACACAGCCTAGTAACACTTTCAAACATTTACTGATTCTGCTCCTCAAAAGGTTTCTCTTGCTTTAAAAATGCCATTGTCCCTTGCAGGGTATTTGATTTTACATGCTGTGTAACTTCCTACTAATGTGCTGATCTAAAATGGCTGCAATGAAAGGTCTTTCAGGAGTACTTTTTGGTTAGTAGTTCACAAAACAAGAACAGAAGAGGAAAATTTACCTTTAGTAAAGTGTGCTATTAAAAAGATTTTTTTTATTGTGTGAGATCTGATTAAAAATTTTTGGCCATTTTTTGGCATTTAGGAATGACATTTAAGTTCAAGAGTGACAGATTAAGTTCAGAGGTCTAGACATATGAACAGCTCTGGCAGTTGAGGCTGTACAGGTGCCTGAATTTCCTATGACACTTTCTCACACTGTAAATGAAGCTTTGACTGCTGTTGGGACAGGGATTGTGTGCTCAGATTGGAAAATGTGGAGTACTGACTGCATATATAGTATGTTCCATTAGCTTCACACAACCCAGGTGGATGCTGATAGGGTACCTCCACAGAAAAACGTCACTGATATTTTCCTGTGTCTGAGCAGTGAAGAATTAAAGTCTGCAACTTCAGCAATAAGATGCTTGCTGTGTCACCTGAACTTACATCAGTCACAGGAGTGCAGGGGAAAGGCCTTCAAAGAATAATAATATTGTGCCCTGACAGCAGTTTTCTGGTAGAGCTGATGCAGCCCTTTTTGTATAGTTCCACTGACACAAGTGGTGCCACTAACCTGTTAAGAAGCTCCTCAGAATGACCCAACACCCTCACCTGAGCTTAGCCACACTTTGCTCATTGTTTTATCCACTGCCTGCCTATGTCTGCTGGATAAGGTTCATTAGTGAGAGGGCTGCCCTAAGAAAGGTGGTACAGGCAGCCCCTGCTGCAATCTGCCTTGCCTTTGGAGACTCTTTATTAAAGAAGGACCCCCAGGAAACAGTTTGACCGACTGAGGTAATATAATATGAAATTGAAATGAAAAAGTTCCTGTGAAAACTTTCATTCCAATAAGTGAGTGGCAATGACTCCCAGTGCTTTGAAAAGTACTTTAACACAACTGGTTATTTTATAATATTCAAATGTATTTAATGGTATTATTTTATCTGTATGGTACTAAACTGTGGTTTGTTTTTAATTCTTCCTCTCCTCCTTTCCTCCAGGATGAAAAGAATCAAGTATTAACAACAAATATTTGGCTACAAATGGTAAGTTTTGAAACAAAGTATGTTTATTTTCCCCCTTCAGTCTTAGAGTTTAATCTGGTGAGGGGTTGGAATTTTAGAAAACCTTCAGGTCTCTAGAGAAAATATGAATTTACTCCTAATTCCATGTCAGATTTTCTTTGCTATCACTAGATACCACAGCAGAGAACTTTGTCCTTATTAACTCATGGCCAGCATTGCTGGCCAGGAGTCAATTTTTATTCACTTTTTAATAAATGGAAGACATACTAGACAATTCAAGAACTTTGTGAGAGTATTTTGAAATTGTTTTCTCTGAAAGGTTACATTATGACTCAGAATTAACAAGGTGCTTCTAAGCATGCTGACTCCTGTGGAGTCCTAATGCATTCACAAACATTTCTACCATAAGTTTGTCTTAAGCTTGCACAGAGGGTGATGTGGAGTTTTCTCCATCCATAGCAGCACGGATGAGAATTTGCCATTAGTTGAATTCCCATCAGTACTACAGAAACCAAACTGTTTGGGTTAGGTAAAGGAAGTTGCAGAAGTCACAGAAGATCTCAATTATTCCAGACAATCACAAGGCTTTTGTAGAAACTTTACACCTTTCAGTTTCTTTTACCAACTCATTCCATTTAAAGGCATTATTTTTTCTTTTATTGTAGCATTTTAAATAGACCACCTCACTTGCCCTGGGGTAGGCCTTGGGAAACAAAGAAAAGACTATTCTGATGACCTGTAAGAATGGCATGGCTATTCTATATATTCACAAAGAAAATCTGACATGGAAGAAGCACTCAACTCATGCTTTTTTACAGGTCTGTTGTACAGCAAGATTAAAACTGTCAAATATAATATGTTTTTGGCTTTTAGCTGAAAAGACCATAGTTCCTATGATTTCTTACCAGTAAAAGAGACAACAATTCATACTCAAGAGGCTGTAATTTATTTTCCTTCTCTTTTATCTCACAGCATCCTTATCCTTTTTGAGTTTGTTTTTTTTTCCCTCAGGAAATTCTTGATTATATTATACATTCTGTATTTCTTTTGATTTATTCACTTTAGCACATACTGGATATGAAGCACCTTAAGACTGCAATGAAAAGATCACTTGGTTACTACCAAAAAATGTAGCCACTCCTCATGGCTTGTGTACATATAAAAATAAAAGTGTTTGCATATTAACTGTCTATTAATGGTGTTCTAGACAGATTCAAAGCAAAGCCTAAGGCAAACACATGCTATTCTATTATTCTAAATGATCTGAAATAAGTTTTTCCCTGAAATCCCTCTCCATTCTGTGATATATATGTGTGTATAATCAGCAATGTATCTTAAACGTATTTTATGTAATTATCCCCGAAATACTTAAATACAAAAAAATAATTTGAGAGAAAGGGGAATATAAATCTAGTATTTATACATGCAGACTATTTCATCTAACCACTATCTCCATGGCAATATTGTTCAGTCTCAAAAATCTAAAACTTGATTTAAGGTATAGCAGGAACCTTGCTTAATCACACAGGTTGGTACTAACCAAAGCACCCTGAACTCTTTGCTATTTTAATCCAAATTAAAGGTGCTTCAGCTCCTTTAATGGTAGCTCTAAAGTTAAAGCAAAATGAAGCAGATCATGCCCTGTTGGATGGGTGAGCACTTCGTACACAGAGCAACCGTAAAATCTGTTTAACATTATCTCTAACGCAGCCTTGAGTATTAAATTTTCTGTTGTCCTTGGACTGTCTTTACGTCATTCAGCATCACCCTGCACTACAGTGTCGTGGCCATGGTAACTCCTAATGTAAGTTGGGATAGGAAAGGATTGGATATATTGATATCCAGGATGCCTTCAGCTGGCAGTGAGTGCAGCCTGCCAGTCCTGGCCCTGCCACCACGAGTGTGAGTGACCTGCTCTGGCAGCTCCTGAGGATGAGTCACCCAAAGCCATAAGAGCCACAGCTTTCATGCCTTAAACCCACGCAGCTTATTTGTTTACATTGCTGGCCTTTGGAAAAAACATGTATCCTGCCATCTCAGGACTTCTACATTACACAAAGGTGAAGTGGTAAAAAAATTACAGTGACATTTGTCAACCAAGAAGTTCATGTAAAACAGTTTACTGGGAAAAAGCAAGTAAAACTTCTGAAAAAATATGAGAAGCAATTGATCAGCTTACAGAAGCTGTGTGTAGATGGTTGTGAGCAACACGTGTATCTTAACTAGAGAACTGTGAAACCAAGAACTATGAACAGAGCCTAGTAATTGAAGATTTCCATAAAAAAACTATTATCTGTAAAGCTAAAAGAAAAAACAGTGCACGACTCAGATCTTTTGTCCGGTTTTGCTACAAGCTCATTGTAAAAAATGAATGAGATAAATATAGAAGCACAGGCCAAGAATAAATATAGCAAACACTTCACAAAAGCTGCATGGTGAAGCTATTAGTTGTGTTGAATGCATCAAAATGGTCATTTATGCTGTTGTGAAGGTACAAGAATGTATTTGAATACCTGCAGCATGAGGCTAACTGGGAACTTGGTGTATCAAATCAAAACTTGCCTGTGACAGTAATACAAGGAATGACATAGACCAGTTTGATGTGAATACCCCATGAGAATGACCAATAACATTTACCTCCACAATACCCACTGGCAATTTTTCTGACCTTAATGTCTATCAAACATTTTGACAAGGACCACTAGACTGAAGGCGTAAGTGTTGTACATTTACTCACCCATTTAAAAGTTTACATGTAAGAAATTAACATTTGGCATTGCAACAACTTGGTAAATCTGGACAAGACCTCACTGTAAGTTACATGATGCCTATGGCCAAGTGAAGTTAATGTAAACAACATAATAATGGAGATACAGAGAAGTGCATACTGAAGCATTGACAGAAAATTTGGTAAATTTTGTAAAATGATTTGAACTTTTTTATTCCTTATACCCTTGGTGCTCAACAGAAACCACTCTAGTATCATGACAAGTCATTTGCATAGTAAGGGGTGAGGTACAACCTCAATTTCAGGAAAATACAGCTCATGCTACTATTTCCCTGGATTGCAGGAGGCAAGCAGCTTGCTGGGGCTGTCACAGTGCTCAGCTGGCTGCAGGCTGGGGCTCTGCTCTTGTTTATGGCTGTGCTGCACCATATGTTTCAATGACAGAGTGTGGGATTTAGCAGTGCTGAGCTCAGATCAAAGCCCTGCTGGTGCAACTGTGCCAGCCTGCCTGTGCCAGCCTGCCTGTGCCAGCAGCCAGGCCTGGGCTGAAAGGAGCACAGGCAGCCCCAGGGCAGCTGCCTCCAGTGCAGGAAGTGCCAGCCAGGGAGGAAACTTGTGGGACTGAGCAGTGCTATGGAGCAGCTGCCTCAGAGTTTGCCCAAAGCCAGGTCCCAGGAGCTGCCAAGACCTTCTGCTGGCATTGCCCTTGTGCCATCAGAGTCATCTTCTGTCAGCAGTGAATGCTGGCTGCTCTACCCCGTGCCTATTAGCAAGGTACTACAACCTGAGAATTTCCAACCGCTGCAAACAAAGTTGTCTATGAAGATAAAGATAATGGAAGTTACTGCATGGATTATAAAAGCAGTTAAATCCCAAACTGGCACCTGAGACAGTGTGAACAACAAACCACAAGCACCCCAAATCTCTTCTAGGCTGTTATGTGCACTGCAGTGTGAATTGAAAATGAGGGGTTTATGAGTTCCATTGTGCTCTAGGTGGCCTAATTCACTCTTTCCAAACATTTCAGTCCCTGAAGCTAAACAAGAGAACACCTATTGTTTCAGCCCATCCAGTCCCTAGAGGACTGCAGTAAACCAGTGGATGAGATGACCTAACTTACTTTTTGTGTGTATGGCTTAGTACTGGACAGATCATTATCTACAGTGGAATGTGTCTGAATACCCGGGAGTGAAGAATGTCCGTTTTCCTGATGGACTGATTTGGAAGCCTGATATTCTTCTCTATAACAGGTAGACACACTTTCCTTTGTGTGTGGGGGGGATGGAGGGAAGTTCATAGAATTATAGACTTGCAAAATATCCCTTGAAAGGCTCAACTGCTCCAGCCTTTCCTGAGAAATGGAGTCTACTTGAAGTTTTCTAGCACCCTGTCCAAACACAATGATAAGGCAAGGTAAATGACATAATCATCTTATCAAAAATGCCTAGATTTTAAAATAATTTTCCAAAACTTTCTAGGTGTTTGGAATACTGGAAAATTACCAGTCTCCTGTTCACAGAAGAGAAGGAGATATTTGCAAACACTTTGTGAATAACAATATTGTCTCTACTACCATTCTAATTGAGTAGCTTTTATGAGATGGTGTTTAATGGATAATGATAATTTTCTCTGAAATTTTTTGGTATAAATGGTTACTGGTGAATTCAAATCTGATGTTTGCCTGCTTGTCAGGGATTAGTTTGGGTTTCACTATAGACAGGAGAGGTAATTGCCAGGAAGGATCTTTGCATTTTTCCACATCCAGTTTTAGTGTTATTCTTTCCTCCTGCTACAAAAATAGCTGAGATATTTGCTGCTCTTCTCGTCAAACTGTTCTGAGTTGGGCCTATTTCAGGGACAGACAGATTGCCATCAATCCACTGCAGAATCTTTGGCTGACATTGAGAGATTCTTTGGCTGTACTGTTACATGGTAGTTCCCATTGTGGAATTTATTTAGTTCAAAAATAAAACACTGAGAGCTGCCTGTTCTATAACAAGTTGCCTTTTGCTGCAGTTGTTGTGGGCTTGTGTGCTGTTGCCCAGGTACTGGAAAGAACTCCCATCTGCTCTGTACATGGAGCACTGGCTCTGCTGTGGTAGCCAGGGTGCATTGTTTTGCTGCCTGTGCAGATGACACGAACCTTTTGTCTTCCTGATGATGTTCTTTCCTTTGTTTCTCTGCCCTATGTCTCTTAAGAACACACCCTGCTGTGCTTACCAACCTGATCCCCCTTCCCACTTCAGGAGCTGCTTTTGTTGCAACAAGACCTATGGAAGAGTTGTTCCCAATGTCAGCTGCAGCTTTTCCCCCATTTGCCTTTTGGTGAGCACCTTTGTGTTCAGGTTGCAGTCACAGGTGCTGCTGCATTGTAATAATGGAATAACAGCACCAGTGGCAGCCTTTGCCAAGCACTGGGTACTTCTCTAGGGCCTGCATTGTGGCAGTGCTGTCCCAGAGGTACAGCTAACACTGAGTGATCTCTAGCTACCTTGATTCCATAAATGACAGTGTTCTTGGGAGAATCTGACAAATGACACCTTCATGTCCATTGTCCTGATGAATGACATGCTGTGTATACCATAAAATTGGTACTCTACAACAGAAATTTCATGATTTCCAAAAAAATGAGTTACGACCATATTCTTCCTCATACATATCACATACCTGGGAAAGACTTGCAAAGTGCCTGATGATTTAGGCTTCAGTATTTAAGTATATCCAAAATGAAAGGGTAATAGTTTAGGAATTAGTCATATTAATATATGCATGCTAACTGTAGCTGCAGTGGTTTATAGAATGAGAAGGGTCACAATAACCTGGAAAACTGAAACCACAATTTTTCTGTTAATACAGGTTTTCAAATCTTCAGATTGTTAACTATGACTCAGTCATGAAATAATTATTCTATAGTTTCTCTATTACAAACACATATTCAATCCAAAAATCTTATGCAGAGTTTAGTCAGAGAGCAAAGCTATTTAAAATAAATTCTTGTTCCTGTTTGAAATTACATTGGGAATATTATGATGTTCCCTTCTAGTGACATGCCATTTTGAGATAGATGCTTTCAATTTCTATGCTTCACTAGGGACATGCATCTGCAGTTACAGAGAAATTAATGAACTATAAATTCACTTTCCATTTTAATGAATGCATGTTTCACTATGTCTTGAGTTCTTACACATCTTGCTACAGCCTGGTACAGAGAAACTGTGGCAGCTGTATTAAATTTTATATCCCGCCTATTGTGGGGAGAGCAGGGCCAGTTCATCTGTAGTTTTTCTGAGGAAAGAAAATCTAGGCCTTTGTACAAATTCCAGGATTGACTGTGTTAGTGTCATGTGGACTGTCTTCCACTTTTAACTACACTTATTAAAAGTGTTCATTTCTGGTGGAATTATTTTCCAAATGGCCACATAGTGTTCAGTACTTCATGGAATAACAAACATTCTGGAAAGTATGTCTCATTGTAAGAGTTTCATTTTTCCAGTTTTATAAACATGAGGTTAGGTCTCAGTGGGATTCTGTCTGCTAGGTCCAGTTTTGTCATCTCAATGTCCTGTAATCAATATCTGCTTTCAAGTGGTTATACCCTGAAGAAGAAACATAGCAGAAATTATTTTCTATCAGTACATTACATTTCAGTCCAGTCTCTTCAAGCTACTTAGTGCATTCTCAATAGAAGCAGTGCATTTCAGAAATGATTAGAAGCACAGCATGGAAAAACACACACTTCTTTTTCAGAAAAAAATGATTTCATATTTAAATCTGACTACCACTGGATATTCTTTTAAGAATGTGCCTATGAAAAGCAAAGTCACGTGGCAATGAAATCAAGGTTCCTTGATCATTTGTGTTCTTGCGAAAATTCTATTTTTGCCAATTACCAGAAACAGCAGCAAGGTCTTAGAATCAGCTCCCTGGTGTTTAACTACCCTCCACTCCGGAGGAAGAGAACAGAACCTAGCCCAGGAGTCATTAATTCCCACTTAACAAGTGATTTGTGCGGCACGGATAATTTTGCATCCTAAATTTGACTATTTATTTGAATTCCATCATCTAACCCTTATTAATTTCAAGTCAAAGCAATTATTTGTCTAATACAGAACCATGTTGCAGGACTTTAGGTCTGGTTTTTAAGGAAATGACACCCATGCACCATGTGCATGCACACCTGTGTGAATGTGTGTGTGATCTTGCTGCCCCTCTCCCCAGTACCCTCTACCAAATTTGGCAATGCAATCAGTAGAGATTTTTGCAGCACCACTTTCTTACAAATATCACAAAAACAGGCAGCCAAGGTGTGGAAGGAGAAGAATTAGAGCTCCAGCTGGAAGAGGAGCTGCAACACAAACTGGGAGAATCCAGCCATGAGCTGTGGAGCTGAAGGAGTGGCTTACACTGCTCCGTGCCCTTAGAACTGAGTGCCTTTGCCCCTCAGAGTGCTAGAATCAGGCTTCAAACACACACAGTGCTGACACTTCTCTGCTTCTCTTCAACGTTCAGATTAAATACTTGCAAGTGTTTTCAATACTTGTGAACCTTCTGCTCACCACAGGAAAAAGTGCAACTTCAGATGGGCAAGTAATTATTTGGATTTAGCTTTTTTTTTGTCTGCAAATTTCACAAACCAGCCCAGATATTTTTTTAAAATCTAAGTTCTTCAAGTACATAAGGGGAAAATAAAATGCAAATTTAAAAAGTCTGAAATAACAGTTGCCTTATTTTAGCTTCTGAGACACAAGATTTGTATCAGACTAGATCAAATATTAAATTCTTCTTTTCAAAAAAAGCATATTTCAATAAGGGTGCTAAGAAACACCTTTTAATATACTTGATTTTCTGCTGGAGTTATGAATATTTTACTTTATGACCATCTCAGATTTTTGCTGTTTTTCTGATGATGTCCTAAAAGGTGATTAGAAAATTATGAGATACTAAACCACTAATAGGCAAGGAGACCTTAAGAGACTTGTAGTGTTCCAATCAATCTGGAGATGCACAGGTTTTGAAAGTCCAGACCCTGAGGCTTGTGTGGCTCCACTGCCCTGCCCAGTACAGCTGGCTCTGCACTTGCCTCACGTGCCACCCCCACCCCACAAGGTGACAGCTTGGGGACTACAACAGTACAGCCAATTGCAGCCTGTGTCTCACTGTGTTTCCCATATAGAATCCTTAAAATGTTAATGCCTGGTAAATTCCTGGGACATAGTGCCAGACAGAATTGAGATATTCCTTGGCAGTAGATGCAAATTCATAATTTGGAGCACTTGCCAAATGACATTATGATTCTTTTTCTAGAGACTTGTAGGGACAGCACACCAGGGCAGTGCTGGCCACACCACTACACTGACACCTCAAATAGGGCTGCTTTTTTTTCCTGTCTGTATGCACTTTATGAGTTCTGAAGTAGATAATGAAGGCTGGAGCTGCATTAAAGGGTCTCATGTATGAAATGTAGTAATAGTGTTCACCCATACAAAGAGGTAGGAAGACACAGACACTGGAGTATTTGTCTCCTCAGTATTCATTAGATGCTGTTAATGTAGACAGCAAGAGAACAGATTTCCCTGTGCAGTTGCTTAAGAAGTTTTTAAAAAGTGCTTACTTTCCAAAAGGAAATCAATAGAGCCAAGGCACTATAATGAATCTAACAGGCAGGTGAGTGGCAAGAATGAGGTGGCTGACCTTCCCTTACAATTCTTAATCAGGAGCAAACCCAGAAGTATCAGGCCAGTTACTCTAAGGCCACAGAAGAACTGATGGCAGGAAAAAAGCTGTCAAGTTTTGGAGGTGACATAGTCCTTTTATGAGAACAGATTTGTTTCAGACATTCTTCAGCCAGTCAAAGAGCAAATAACACATTTTGTTTTTCTCCTGTTCTAGTGCTGATGAAAGATTTGATGCTACTTTTCATACTAATGTTTTAGTCAATTCTTCAGGGCATTGCCAATATCTGCCACCAGGTAGGCTGTTTGCATGTCATAAATTTTGGTAGATTACTTGTGTATGGTGTAGTTTCAAATTTGCCATAAATTCTCTTACATTTTATTTGTCTAGCTAGCATCATCTGATAGATGTAAGCCTACATGCATTATGGTTATATGGTTAACACCTTTGCATGAAAACTGTCATACAAAATACATGTTTTATTACATAATGCACAATTTCAGAAGTTTGGAAATCCTTACTATAAAAAGATGTTGTTTATTAAAGTAATGGTAATGCCTCAATACATTTTTATTTCATTATTTTAGTGTTTCTTTTATTTATATGTTAACTTTACAGTAAGATGCTTGGTAACATCTTGGATGTATTTCTATTTGAAATGATTCAATGAATGCTTCATCAAAACAATTTTTGGTCTGGATGTACAGCAGTGGAGCACTGTTTCTCTTCCCCAACTCAATTAGCATAATCATTAGAATTAACTCTTCCTAGCATGTGAATTTTGCAAACTACAGCACTAGAGCCAATGCTTTCCAGATAAATTAGGTTTTCTGCCTAAGATGTCCAGAGGGTTTCAGGGGTTTGCTTCTTGATTTAAGATGCTCTCTTAAGATATTCCATTTGGTGGGGGTTTTTCAGTTCAGTTCTGAAAGATGCTGAAGGACACAGTCTGACTCAACAAGTGAGAAAGAAGCAGCTCACTTTCCTCAGTACATCAATATCATATAAATCTAATAAAACAGCAAATAAATATTTCAGGATTTCTTATGTTTCAAGATTTCTTACTTTAGTCAGTAAAAGAAATAGAAACAGATTACATATTCTGCTTCATTTCTTCCTGAAATACTGTATCTAGAAATCTGAGTTCTTCTCTGAATATTCTTCCACTATGTGCCAAAATGGAAGAGTATCTTTAAAAAACAGTAAATAACATCAATACATTAATGGTACAGTTCTTTCCCTTCTCTATGACTGACTTTTGCTCTTTACATGTCAAGACAGGACTGAGATTAAACATGCTTTATAAATGAAAAACAGAAGGCACAATGTAGAACAAGTTCCGGTTACAAAATGTATGTGAAATTCTATGGAACAAGCATTTAAATGTAGTGCTCTTGTTTAAAATCTCACCTAGGCATATTCAAGAGCTCATGCTACATAGATGTGCGCTGGTTTCCGTTTGATGTTCAGAAATGTAACCTGAAGTTTGGATCCTGGACTTATGGAGGCTGGTCCTTGGACTTACAAATGCAAGAAGCAGATATATCTGGCTATATTTCAAATGGAGAATGGGATTTAGTAGGTAAGCTCTGCATTCCTTATTTACACTGTGAACTTGCAGCCTTGTCACCACTGCTGAAATGGATGGAGTAACAATTGGGAAATGAAGACAGAAATTAAATTAATAAATGACCTAGCCAGTGGCATTTGAAACTCCTGAGAACAGATGTCAGATGCAAATCAACATAAAAAAGGAGATAAATTTGCTGCTTGATTTCTGTTACTATCTTTTATCTGATTTTCCTTTATCAGCTGAGAAAAAGTGGGAATTAAGCTTAAGTAGTTTTACCTGTAGCAAAACTTGGAAAACTAAATTTATCCCTTTAAAAAATAAACACTATATAATATACAGTTTATTCACATTCATTTCTGGTTTTCTTCCTCTTTTCTCCTATACAGGAGTTCCTGGGAAGAGAACTGAGAGCTTTTATGAATGTTGCAAAGAACCCTACCCAGATGTAACCTTCACAGTTACCATGAGACGTAGGACTCTCTATTATGGACTCAATCTCCTCATTCCTTGTGTCCTGATATCAGCACTTGCCTTGCTGGTTTTCCTGCTTCCAGCAGACTCAGGAGAAAAAATCTCACTAGGTAAATTATTAATAGGATATTGTAAATATGGCTAAGACAAAAGAGTCTGTCCTTTTAAAGTTTCTTTTTAAACAGTCTTAGGAAGGAGGAATAGTTTGTGTGTCCTGGCTCAGGAGCTATTTTTAGTGTTTGATGCTGAACCAGCAGAGGCATAAACAATTCCTGAGTACCTTCCTTAAGAAGCAGGCTTTCATTTTTTGACATTTATTTGCTGAATCTCACATTCATTAGGTAAAGCTTAAGTTTACAAATACACATTTGAACACTTTAACACTGAATTCTTTGTAATACTTCCTTTTAATATTGAATTGCATTAAGAACCTATGGTGTCTTCTCAAAAAGATTGATTCTAATTGCTCCTATTTTACTTTTTATAGTGAATTTTAACTTAAGCAATGGTTTGTGAAACAAATCTGATTTTGAGTACTTGAACTTTAAGGTGGAGTTTAACTATGTAAAGAAACCTTTTGTCCCATACAAAATTCAAATTAACTGACTTCTACTAAGTAAACATTGCTGTTTAAATGTAGAAAAATTGACATTTCTTCAGCATATAGTTTAATTGAGGGGTAATAGCCTCCTTAATTAAGTTGCCCCTCACCATATTTTAAGATTAATTCTTTGTTCCTTAATCCTTTCCCACCTGACAATGACTTGTTATTGTTTAAGTCTAGTTCTGAGAAAAGAGTGAAGTCTTTTTCCAGAAAGATGGGAACTCATCACTGAGCAACAGAAGTCAAACTCCAAAAATCAACAGTCAAGACTGCTTGGGCATAATCCCCTGCAGAACCCAACACTAATATCAAAGGATACTAAAGTCCATCCAAGGCAGCAAATCTGATTTCGAGGAAATTTATGTATTGCACCACCTGTAGCTTCCATGACAATTAACCAAGTGTCACATGTCCAAATGCTCAGATTCACACCATGTTTCTAAAGCTAATACAGTGCAAGAATTGCTTTGATTTGCCTCAACTAATTAGCAAATGATGATAAAAGTTGAACCATTACAAGGATGCAAAAATATCCATGTCTGTGCAAGCATTGGTATGGGTTTGGCAGCACTGCTACCCTGAACCTGAGGCAGTACAAGGAAGGACAGGAGTACCACTAACGTGCTGGAGCAGGGTTACAGAGGGACTGCATCTTGCAGAGAGCATTCCTTCAATTCATTTTGTTTTTCTCCCTGTTGTAATTACAAGCTACTGATATGATTTCATACTTCATGTTTGTCTTTCAGGTATAACAGTTTTATTGTCTCTCACTGTCTTCATGCTGCTTGTGGCTGAAATTATGCCAGCAACCTCTGACTCTGTGCCCTTAATTGGTAAGCTTTTAGTCAGTTGGATTTTTTTAGCAAACAAGGTACAGTGACTTTGCACAAAGGCCAGCATTAAGGCAAATCACCAGCTGTAAAATGGATGACTGCAACTGAATTAGAAAAATATTGCCAGTTGGTAAGAGCTCTGATGGTGCTCTCTGCTCTGAATGAAATAAACAACCTATGTGTCTTTGGGGAAAGAATAAGAGAATCAATTTTCCATGGAAGAATTTGTTGCAGTTTTGACACAATCGGCCCGATTGTGTTCTGTATTCCTAATTCTGATTAGGAAATTTGAACATATGAACTAAACATAATTAAATCTTCCCACTGTAATTGTTCAAACAAAAAGAGAAACTTTTCAAAAGAAGTACCAGTCAGTTTATACAATAATGCTGAAATAAAATTAGAAGGCAGCCTATGTCAAGGTTTCTTAAAAAAGGCAAGTGCTCAGTTCCACAAAAACAACTGCTAAACACTGACTATCCCCTCAAAATAATTTCCAATATTTCTGCTGTTGAGAAATCTTTCAAAAGTACCTAGAGCAGCACTAAACTGGAAAAAGGACTAAATGCTATGAATGCATATATAAACACTCTATCAGCCAAAGTATGTTCCTGTAATTATTTCTTTATTTTGCAGCTCAGTATTTTGCCAGCACTATGATTATTGTTGGTCTTTCTGTTGTTGTCACTGTTATTGTTCTACAATATCACCATCATGATCCAGATGGAGGAAAAATGCCTAAATGGGTAAGGTTTGATTTTCCTTCACCATCCATTGCATAAATGTCCAGCTCAGGGATGTAATAGGGTAACTAGTGGCCCGTGATTACCTTCTACAGTTAAAAACATATAAATCCTTCCCAGACATTTTGTTTGGAAAAGCAGTTTCACCTGAAATGAGGTGTCCAGATATGTTCCATGTGGTTGGTTTCTGAGAAAACATTTGTATGCAAGAGAGAATGAATATACCTCCACTAACTTCTCATGTCCTTCAAAACAGCTACACGCAACTCAGGATTTTATTAAAACCTAAATATATAAATGAAGGTGATTTTCAAATAACCTCCAGATGTTAGAAGTGAACAAGGTAGAAGAATAGAGTAGGGTGCTGATGGAGATGAGAAATGCATGAAATACACTACTCTGGAGGTGGAGCTGTGCAGCTGCTGCATACTTAGCTGCTGCCCAAACAGAAACATGCATAGCCTAAAAAGCATCTGTTAAAGATGGCTGTAAAAGTGGAATTTTCTCTGAAAATCCTGATATTTATATCTTTTTTCAAGAACATCTGTAAAGTGCAAAGAATTAAAGTATTTTTTCTAAGCACATAAGACTTTTTAAATAATGCCCTTCTGTGAGGGGTGGGTTTTACAGAGAACATTGTGCTGATATTAGATTACTACACACTGCTGTCATCAGCTAAATGTCCCTGCTCTGACTTCACCTGGCTCACAGCAGCACCAGGCCTTTCTGAAGATGGAAAGTCCTTTCCTCTTTTTTCTCTCTAGAACAATGAGATATTATTATCCTTACTAGCTGGAAAGAATGTGCATACAGCAGCACCCTGAGGACAAGAGATAATGAGGTATTCCCTGGCTTGTCCTGGGGTGGTGACTTTAAAATAAATTTCAATGAAGAGAATTAAAGGTAGATCTCTTTAGACGTGTGTTTGATGACCTAAAGGGGACAATGTTTAGTACTGAGCCAAACATCCTCAGAAAACAGAGTACTTGAGGTTGGGGAGTGAGCTGTACTGTGCAGAAGCTGAAGTCCAACAAAGATTATTTGGACACTGGTGAATTTTGGATAAGGCCCTCAATTAACAGAATATGATCCTTCTTGGTGGAGCTTGATAGCATTAAAAAAGTAATAGGGCAAGATCTGCCTCTGCCTGGGATATTTGCATGCCTCTACTCTGAGTAACAATCCACTGTCAGAATAAATGGACCAAATCTAATATAAATTACAGGAAAAAGTTTGCATATTATATGATACAATAATATTTCATTAGAACTCTGAAAAAGAAATGCTGGAATGAGCTCTTAAAATCTGATTTAAATAAATTACAGAAGCTTTCATTTGAAGTGGAACAGTCTCTGGGTTTCCTGCATTTTCTGTAAGGCTGGATTAAGGCAGTGTGGAAAACAGTAAAATGATACACACAGATTAAATCTGCAAAATTTTTTTTTTTAAATCAAAGTAATTTTTCCATATTTTCTTCATTTTATATCCAGATCTCTTTTCTAAAATCTGCAACCAACTGTTGTGAACACAATATGAGAACAGAGCCATAATATTTTAAAGCTTGGTGGTCCAGTCCAGTCCAAAATCTGTTTCAGCAGCCCCACCCAAACAGTAATAGATAGGAATTAAATATTAGAGCACAAATAAGAGAAAAAAGAATTATAACTTTACTGACTACCATCCAAAGCAGTGTCATTAAGACTATTAAAAAATAACTCTTCTTCAGTAAGAGTTTGATTTGATTTTGTCTAACTCATGGTTTTTAGTAAAGGTGGAAAAGGCTGCCATGTCACTGTTCAAGTGTCAGGAAGAATCAACACTACGGACACTCCCATCAGAGGAAGGGGGATTCCCAGTACTGATAGTCAGCCTGAGGCAATTGATATCATTGCTAGAATAAGAAAAGAACCCCAGTGATTGGTAAATTAATCAGCTGGAAAACTCCAGCACCATTTTCTAGAATGCAATGCAGGCTAAGCAGACACCAGTGAGGGACCAGTCACCCCAGGTGCCTGAATACCAGCAGCACCAGAGACAGTGGCTGTGTGAACAGATGCTTATTCTCAAAAATTTTCTTTCAGACAAGAATCATCCTTCTGAATTGGTGTGCTTGGTTTCTGAGGATGAAAAGACCAGGGGAAGATAAAGTGCGTCCTGCCTGCCAACATAAACAGCGTCGCTGTAGCCTGTCCAGTGTGGAGATGAACACTGTGAGTGGGCAGCAATCCAGCAATGGGAATATGCTGTACATTGGCTTCAGGGGGCTGGAAGGGGTTCACTGCACACCCACCACTGATTCCGGCGTGATCTGTGGGAGGATGACCTGCTCACCAACAGATGAAGAAAACCTGCTGCACAGTGGCCACCCCTCTGAAGGTGACCCAGATTTGGCTAAGATTTTGGAAGAGGTCAGGTACATTGCAAACCGATTCAGAGACCAGGATGAAGAGGAAGCCATTTGCAATGAATGGAAATTTGCAGCCTCTGTAGTGGATCGGCTCTGTTTGATGGCCTTCTCAGTATTCACAATCATTTGTACAATTGGTATTTTAATGTCAGCACCAAATTTTGTAGAGGCTGTGTCTAAAGATTTTGCTTAACTCGTAACTAAAACATGCTTCTCTGATTGGTATGTAGCAAATAAGAATGTGGGGTCTTTTGATCGCTTGTTTTTAATGCGTATAATGCTTCTCATTGTCCGCTTTCTGTTGCCCCCCCGCCCTCTGGTCCTGAGGTCCTTTTAGAAGAATGGTGCCATTTCAGAGGGGAAGCCAAGAGTTTCTCTCTGGGCTGTGTCTATGTAGCTCCTCTGAGCACTCTTTTGTGGAAAATGCCAAGTGGCTGCAAGTCCCTTCAGAATGACAGGGTATTGAACCACCACCTCTTACACACTTTCAAACTGGCTGTTCCAAAAGAAGAGGTAGGCAATGTCACAAATGGCACTTCTTCCAGATTTTGTTATAAAGGATAGCACAGTCCATCCTATCTATTTGAGTGAGTGATCATAAACACATTTAAGAGAGGATTAAATCCAAATGGCTGCTCAAACAGAGAAAAGGGAGAAATGTCTTATGTAGCTCTTCAGCCCCTCACTCGCACCCTGTAACTCCCTCTATGCACTTTGCATACAACATATATGACTTTCAGGATTTTGGATTTGTCTGAGACACCAGAAACCTGAAAGCCGAGAGGACACACCACATAACTTGTCCTTCATATCTTTCGGGATTTTGCCTAGAAATTTGGCTTGAATTCTAAAACAGGCTTCACAGTAATTGTTGCAGTTTACGACTTCTTCCTTCTCCCCAGAAAGGCATTCTTTCAACTAATAACCATTTTAACTATCAAATAGAAAAATTATTGATTTAAGATGCCTTCATCATCACTTGTTTAAAAAACCCAACCCCCACACTTGTCTCTTTACTGTTAACTGGATTCCAGTGTGGAAAAAGTAACTCAATGTCTTTGTACAGGCTTAAGCATAAATGAAGCAAAAAAAAGCCATTAAATCCTGAGATCAAGGTTTTCATTTGAAAATTAAATGTTTGATCTATTGTATGCTTAGCCTTTTATATAACTCCTTCTGTTGAGTCACCGTAACATTGTCTTTACAAGAAAACTGCACCTTTTCTGCTCACTCTAACATCAGATGGGTACTAATGAATAATAAAGCTTCTTGCTTCTGATATAAACTATTAACTGTATAAATATATATTTATATAAACACACTGCAGATACATCCAAGGAAAGGTAAAAACTTAAATACAAATTTTCCTAAGTCTAGACAGACTTTTGCAAAAGCAAAACTAGTAGTTCAGCGCTTTGTTATTTTTGGTTCTGAAATTCTCTTGTCAATATACACTTAGTTTTGATGTCACTTTGATGTCTTAATGGAAAGGGCTGAGCTGAGAATACCAGGACCTGAAACTTTGTGTGTACAAAAGAGCTGAGAATTAGTCTCTCACTGGCACCAGTACTCCTAACCAGTGCTATAAGTGGTAAAAGATGCGGGCGAGGATTAGCTTAGCATTGGTTGCATCCTCTGTCCTACGGAATTCAAATTTTTTGGCTGAGGTCTTCAGAGACACAAACAGAGGCCTTTTGTTGTACCATGTTTTTACTGCAAAATAAACTCAAGGCCTCAGTTTATCTCTTAAGATGGATTAAAATGAAGTTGCTGTAATGCTTAGCCTCCCTAAGTAACAATTTCCTTCTCAGAGTCTGCTCCCTTGAAAGCAGGAGTATCAAATTTCATGGAAAGGAAGCCCAAAGTCACCCCAGGTACCACTCTTCACCTGATTAAACACCTTGTGCCTGAGACAGGGCAGGAGGAGTGAAAGGCAGGCAGGATATTTCTCAATTTGTGAATTCTGTTTTCCTGAAGGTGCATTCCGAATCTCACACTTTAAAGACACAAGCAAAACATTCAAAACCTTCTTGTAAGTTCATCCTGAAACCATGTGTCAGAATTACATGTGAAGAAGTTATGTTTTCAGGAACAACTATTAAGAATAAGCCATGTAATAATTCCTGCAAATAGTTTCTAGCTTATAGCTTGCATATGAATAGGAAACTATGAGTGCAAACTCTGAAATGTGAGTTTTGTTCATTTGTGAATAACTGCACATATCATGTAGCATGTGCTCCTCTTCTGGGTAATCTTTCTAGGCTAGGCTTCCTGATGAGAATGTTGATTTGCATTGGTGTTTTTTCCTGCTGAAGTATCCCTAAATAGCTATCTAGAGTGTTCCAATTAGTCTTTGTAAATTTTTGGGGTCCTCTTGGAGAATAGCTTTTCAAAGAAAAATGAAGACTTTCGAGGATTACCTTGCACAATGGAACACAACTATTGCACTCACAGTACATGATGCATGTGGTATAGGAAGCATGAGAGTCCCCCTCTTGCCACCCAAATCTGTTTACAGTATCTGTGGAAATCATCTTTCTAAATATAGGAGGATGGAGAAAGCAAGCTACAATTTGACAGTAAACTTCATTTTCAGTGACAGACATGCCTACCCTTAAAAACTGGAGAGTTTGGCCTTACGTGAAGTCCTGCCAGAGTCTGTCCCAGCGAGTTGGTAAAACTGTCAGAGAGCTGTGGGTGCTGCTGAAGGGGCTGTGAGACACCAGCATTCTGCCCACACCGCCTTTATCACTGGCAGGGCAATGCAAATGCACCAAGGGGACCAGGGAACCCTCCTTTTCCTACTGTTGACACAACTTGTAAACATTTGCTAACAAGTTTATTATACATTTTAAATGTAAGAGTGACTCCTCCATCACGTTACTTGGCACCTGTAAGTTAAATTTTTCTGTAACTGAGCTGAGCAAAATTGGTATGGTTCTTGTCAACTTGTGTGTGTCTTAAATATATTTGTGTATGCGCTAAACAATATTTTGATCTAAATGCTGTGAAAAAAATATTTATTTACAATTCTGGGCATAGAGATGGAAATTAAATACTGTATACAGTATGTGTATATAATATTAAAGCCTACATATTGATGGTAAAGATCTGTTATAATCTTAAAGAGTCCAGATAGAGAATAAGAAGTGGTTCACCACAACTAAGCTATGACTTGCCTGACAAATTCAAAAGCTCACTCTAGAGCTCAGGTGTCATGTACAATACTATGTGTGAACAATGTATATTACTTTTTCTGTTTTTATATTGAAATGTATTGAATATTTAAAAGAATTTTTAATATTTAAAAAAATATTATTTAGGTGTTAATGCCAAAAAGGTTCCAAACATAAAATTTTAAAAACTTAGTTTTAAATACAGATAAATTATTTAAAAAGTATATAAAATATTAAATTATTTTATATAGGAATTGATAATACTATGTAAGACTTTTTTTAAAGATTTCTTTAAATTCTCTTTACATTCTCTAGCTGCAGGATGTAGTCTCAGTTCACCTGTGACAATTCATTTCTTCACCTTCTTTAACAAGACAAGAAGGTATACCAAAGCCCCAGATTTTCTTTCCTTTGTTTTCCTATTTTTTACATTAAGAAACATTGCATAAAGGGCATTAGAAAAAGATGTTACATCTGTCAGGTACTGATTGTCATATAAGCAATTCAATGCCTTTTCAGTCCAGTACAAATAAAAGACTTAGATCAAGAGACTTTTGATTCTTTTTCATTTTGCTAACATGGAAAAAACTCAAGTGGTAGAAAACATGAATAGCCATAAAAGGAAGAGAGTTGTCTGTGGTTATATCAATCTGGGATGACAGTGTTCTTTGATAATTAAATATAAATTCATATCCTTCTGCCAACCAGTCCCACACCAAACATATATTACTTCAGTCTTATGTAAGCAATCAAAGTTAACTGAGGAGGACTGACGTACCATGTAAATTTTGGACTGGCCTCAATGCCAGTATTAATTTAATTTTTGAAGTTTAACACAGAAGAGAGAAAAAACAAATAACCAGCTGAATAAATTGTTGTTTTTGCCAGCTGAAAACTTTGTGTGTTGGCTACTATTGAAAAAATATCTAATCAGCAGAATACGCCTCAGATGCAGAAGGATGTGTCAGTGCAGTTTCTTGCAAAGAGATGAGTTCTCCTGCCCATGTGCTGAAACACCTTCCTTTCTTTACAACACCCTGCTGAGCATGTACCAGAAGTAAAAGATCAAGGGGTGCTGAACCCAAGCCTTCACTCTCTTCATGCTTCCCTAAGTAAGGAACAGCTGAAGACCAGTTTGGTTCAGGGCACCACACGAGTCATACAAGCCCGCAGTTGTCACTGACCCCAGGCTGTCCCTGGGGAGGAGCTGCCAGGGTCACAGTGTCAGATATTCAAGTGAGGCTGGTGCTGGTGCTGCTCACTCTGCCGGTGTGCCCCACCCTTCTGCAGTGCTGAGGAGCAGGACAATCTGTGTCACATTTACTGTCAGATTTCAACAAGTCCAACGGGTTCAGCTTAACACACAGCAGGCAGGCTGCTGGCACTGTCCATGAACCCCATCACACACACCCCACCTCAGAAGCCTCTGAGTGGGGGTTAAAATCAGAGCACTGTGTGCTCCTGCTCAGGCATCTGGGTGCTTCAGATGCAGCTGAGAGCTGCTGGGGTTTAGGAGCTTTCTCATGGGCAGACCCAGTGCCATCGCCCTCTGGGTGGCAATGCCCATCAGAGCACTGGGTCTTTGTGGCCATAGAGATAAACAGTACCAGCCACCCAGCTTTCATCCTCAGTGCATCAGGGTGTATTTTACGTCAAGAGTACTGATTTGTTAGCCTAACCTCATCTTAAAAAGTCAGTAAATCTTAAAAGGCTGTGAACAGAATCTCCACATTAACCTAGTAATCCAGCAGGATCTCAATAGCACTACAACAACAAATAAAAGCCTTCTACTGGTTTTTTTCTTTTTTTAATATTTTTTTTATTATTACATTACTCCTGCTGCTTAAGAGAAATCCTTAGCATTTATGTAACACTGATTTATGCTATTAAGCAATTTGAGCGATTTGCAGATGATGGCATAGAGAGAATAAACAACAATCTCTCATGTCCCAATGAACACATTCAAAACTGCAATATTCACAGAAAATGAAAGTATTCTGAAATAGTCTGAAACTTAGCATTAGTCTAAAGATATAACAAGTAAATCACTGGGCTTTCAGAGCTGCAGTGGCTTGTCCATGTAATGATGCTATACAGGAATAACAGTTTAAACTTCAAAATAATTTGAGCTATCGACTTATTTTTACCTTTAAAACCCCCCAAAAAAACCAAAACCCAGCAGGAATTTAACAATTAACATGATATAATGCTACTCTGGAAAATGTGTGCATTAGAATAACACCTATAGAGGCCTTCCTCTTAGCTAAACAATTAAGGATATAGCCCAATGCCTCAGTATCTATACAAGGCAGAGAAATCTTTCTACTGAGTCTGAAATTCTGGGATCAAGACCACATTCAATCCAACAAACCCACAGTCCTCATTTATGTATTAGTCTGGTTCATGGTAGGTATGTTAATAAATAAGAATAAGCCAAATATTAAATATTTATATTAAATTGATTTTAGGCTAAAAAAAAAATCTGCATTCCAGAGCAGGATATATGCACAACACCCCTAAGGCAATATTATCTCTCAGTGTACATGTATTACACACAGCCATGAAATATTTCAATAATAACTTTTGTTCCTATAAAAGAATTCTGGTTTGAGATCGCTTTTGCTAGTGCAGCACATTCACCGTTCCCTGTCCTTCTGAATTCTGGCCACCTGAAACCTAATCAGCAGACTATTTTGATCAGAAGAAATGTTACAGGACTGACATTCAGAAATCCTGTGTAAGTTTAACACTTTGCCATCACAAAATTTGATGTTATTGTGCCAAGATGTGGCAGAAGGAAGATGCTTCAATGGGAAGTTCATGCCAGCCCTGCAGTGCCACATGCCTGGGCAGTGAGGGGGCCGTCCCAGATGGCAGCAGAGCAGTGGCAGGGCAAAGCAGCCTCCCCATCCCTCTGTGGGACATGGAAAGTAAGTTCTCCTGGTTCTTCAGACTATGCTCTGTACGAGGATACAGTGAGTATATGCTGCCTTTACTTATCAGCTAGCAAGATTTTATTTATTTTGATGAGGTAACAACGTAAAATACTTGGGAATTACAGGTTGCAGTACACAGCTCAATTGGTCTTTTCTTAAGACCATCAGAAACTGTCTTAAACTGGACTAAGCTGAAACCAGGTTAACAGTAAGGACAGTGGTTGTAGTTCTCTCTTTGCTGAGCACTTTTTAAACCTATAGAAGTTAATCTGCTGCATCTTTCTCTGCTGTCAAGGTCAACATTCATGTTCCTGTTTGCAGTTAGCAAAGTGGTAAGATTACTTAATGATACTTTACACTTTTACACTGTCCATATTGTTTATAATTGAAAGGATCTTGCAGTAAAGAGATTAGAAACAAGGACAAGAAGCCAAAGCATTGTACCTTTTAAAATAAACTCTGAAAGATGAAAAGGGCATATGAAGAACTGGCAGAGGTTGAGTGGAGGCAGGTTTGATGTTATCATCAGCAGAGAGATGTGACATGCCATCACTACCACACCTGCACCCCAAAGCCCAGAAAGCAGCAGAGTCTCTTTGACCACCAGCAGCTGAGCACAGCCTGTGCTGTTTGTGCCAGGTGGGGCTGAGAGGGGACAGGTCCACACTGGCTGGGGACAGAGCAGTCACAGAGGGCCAGGCTTCAGTCTGGGCCCTTAACATACCCGTGCCTCATTTGTGATGACTGCACTTCATTTGGTGACACACAGAGGTGCAGGTCAAGAGCTGGTCATGGCTTGAAGGACCTTTTATCTAACTCAGAGAACTCCTCACTGCCCTCCCCCTATTTCTACATACACATAAAAAGTCTGCTCCTCCAGGGAAACAGGGTTGATATCAAACACATTCAAAGACTTAAATAAACTTTTGCAAAATATTTGGGAAAATCTATGCAGAGGAAATCTCTGTGTTAGCTCAAAACCAGCATGGTTTCTGTTGCTAAAAAAATACTGGAATTCCTAGTTTTCCAGTAGGTTTCAGTTGCAGTAATATGCCAGGGCTTTTATTATGCCAGCTGATAATGGAATGGGGGTAGCAACCTTCCTGCTGAAATTTTAAAGCAATCTGTGTGGGTCGAATGAGGTATAAGTGAAAACTCCTACAGCCAGCACAGCTTTTACTGAGCACATTCCAGCCTGTCTTTTAAAAAAGCTCACTACTCTTTGCAATCATTTAATGGATTGCTCCCTGCACCTAACAGAAGCCAACCCATAATGAATGGCACTGCAGACATCTGAAGCATCCAGATGCAGTTCTGAGAAACTGGATCTGTGCCCATTTAGTTTCTCACACACTTTTCCTGGTGCACGAGAAAATATCCTGTGTACTTGGAGCAATAAAACTGGCACAGTGCAAACTCTGAGATTTGTGTCTCCATACATTGGCTTTATCATTTTAACAGTAATCCTATATCAGTGTAAATGACAGGAGATTTAGCCCAGTGTTATATACAAAACACATCTTCATTTTGAAACTTCTGCAAGTTCAAAACCTGTCCCTAGCTCCAAAGACCCAAAGAATAGTGCTATCATGTCTCCGCACAGCAGGCAGAGTAATAACAGCAACAGAAAAATGTTTTCTCCAAGATAAACAATGCCAGAACCTTTTGCATAGAACCAGTATTTGTCATCTTTTGTATATAAACCGTATTTGGGCCACTTGGGCTCAGAAACAGCTTCATTTACGTACACATTCTTTGACATTTCAGAGATGGCTCTTTTAATATCTCAACTTTCTCATTCATATACAACGTGTTTGGTCAAAGAGCTTTCATTACTGACAATTTTCATACAGGGCCTTCTCCTCCATGAGGGTGGTGAATGTTTTCTCTTGAACAAAGTTCAAGAGAAACTTCAACAGTCCTTCTGTCATGCCACGAACTGCATGACTGATTTGGAAAAATAATCTGGATTGGGGAGCACAATGAGGTTACAGGTACTCCTGAACTTTTCTCATACAGCAGCAGCATTGATTTTCCCATTCACCTGACAAAAATAAAACACTTAAACTCACTCTTTCTTCATTTACCTGACAGATGTGTATGGTCCAAGCCTTGCTTAACTGTGGTAGCAGGAGTGAATGCCAGAGATTGTAGACCAAACTGTAATTATTTTTACAGGATTTTTTTTTAGGTTTTTACTGTCCTTTAGCCTAAATGTTGAAATCACAGAGTAGCTAGAACCCAACATATGTTGGGAGCAGACCGAAGCTAGAAAAATACATGTACTTAAAGAAGCTGGTGAAGCAAGATGTATTTTTCAACACCAAAGTAGTTCAAAGGAAATGGTAAAGCAGAAAATTTTCAGTTCCCACACTGCAGAAGACTCAATTTGCTACTCTGTGACAGAGCACGAGCTCCTGCAGAGTCAGAAAGCTGCCAAAGCAGTGAGTGTGCAAGTGCTGGTCTATGTGCAGGCACAGGGAGTCAGGCTGCCACTTGGTATGAGCCAATAATCCACAAGGAGCAGGAAAAGACTCAGCAGGACTTCAGTGGAAGCAAAACTCTGCAGGAGGGACAGCATGCCCTTAGACAGACAGCAGGCCCCTGTGTTAAAAGGGTTCTATCAAAAGTTCAGAATACTAAGAAGCCCACAAGTTTACCAAAACTGATGTCTAATTATGGGTCAAACTTTCAAGAGCACATGATCGATTTCTAGATCTCAATACTTTTCCATGAGTTTGTCCAAGTAGGAAAAAGAAGGGAAGAAAGGTAATGGAATACAGTAAGGATCCAGAAATTAGCTTTCAGAAACAGATATGCAACCTCCTGAAAAATTGCATCTGCAAAAACGTTCAGCCAACAACCTCAATGATCACAGACTGCTGAAGAGTTACAATTGAGCTTGTGAGTAGGATGACAAGTGTGCCCCACGAAAACCAGCAAAAGATTTTGGGGAAAAATATCCCTGGAATTATCAGGAGGTCTTTTAGAACTTTATTTGCAATATTCCTTTAAAATATTGCCCATATGACTGTGCCTAATACTGATTAAATAATTTCTTCTTATTTTACTGAAAAAGTTGTCTAAGTCGCAAGGCAAACTGACAGGCCTCTGACTCTGCAGAGATAACAAGCCAGTACCAAGGAAGATGTCCCTCCTGGAGGATGTGCTCAGGGACTAAAAGCACTACAAGCCTGAGAAATACTGGCTATCCCTTTGCAAACAGCTCTTTTCAGTGCTTGTGTTTGTGGAAGAAACTCATCCTGTCCCTCTTTGCAGTCCTGCAGTAAGCACAGACAAGCTTTTTTTGATGATAGCAATTTATCTTCCAACCTGGTGTACCTGCTCTTCCTCCTCTGGTTTCACTGCAATTGATGGACTAATGTGGCCTAACATGACTTGTAATTACACACAGATTCATAGAAAACCTGCAAACAGCTCCTGGTGGTGTTTATTAGCTCCTCATATTTCCTGTCAGTGAGTCAGTGGCATCTATATTTAAAAGGGCAGCTGCTGGGCTATCAAACCTCCTACTTTATCTCTGGAGAAACACTTTTAATTTCTGATGAGAATATCCTAATAAAGTATAGTAGGTGCACTGATAAAAACAGAGTGTCTGTACCATCATACAAAAGAAAGGGGCTGAGTCTGACTTCATATAAAGCTCTCATAACTCTCAGCACATTGTTTACAGGCAGAGCAAGTGAGTAGGAGTGTTCGTGCCCCCAGAGAAGAGCTATAGTATAATAAATTTAGCAGAGACCGACTACTGACTGACTTCTAGATACTACTGCATTATAAATAGCTGACTTTATGATACTAATTTATTACTGTAAGCTAAATTAGTGTGTGCATGAACAGCAATTTACCTGTTTATGAAAATGTTGGGGACATAGTTGATTTCACCAGGAAAGGATACAGGCTTGGGATATTTTGAAATACCTCAGTGTGAAAATACAAATTTTCATTAAAAGAGAAATGGGATTTTACCATTTCTATATGGAATACCACATTGCATGTCAAAGAAACCTCATGAGCATGGAACAATATGGCACAAATGCACTGTTATTAACCTGAAAATGTCTGTGACCTATGCATGTGAAATATTAGCATCAAGAAGACACTTAAGACATATAGAATAGGGTTTTTTTATCAAAATATGAAGTATTTACTGCATAAAATAAGTTGGTATTATAGACATACAAAAATAATTTGGAGAGTAACAACTACTTTTTTACCCTGTGTAAAATTCTGCCTGTACCTACAGCTGCATTCTCCATTTTTATGCTTCCCAGCTGCCAGCAGTCCTTGCTGGAGTGCCACATCTGTGCAGCATTCCCAGTGCTGACTCACTCAAAATGGCCCAGTCAGCTCTCAGCTCTCACAAAAAGATTGCACAAACAGGCAACACGTAACAAGACATGCCTGGAGCTGCAGTTACCAAGGTGTGCTGAAGTTATCAAGGAAGTTGGAAAAAATAATATATTTGAAATAATAAATTTCAAATCAAATGACAGACTAAACACTACAGTACAACCCAATCTGCTTTTGGAATTATCTTTTTCTTTATTTTATCATTGCAGAAATTTTCTTGTGACTTATCTGAGTTACACCTAGCCTTGTGCCTTCCAAGAAAGCATCAGGGCCCCCTACTGAAAAGAATGGTGAAAATTCAACTATAAAAGAGCTGTGGAGCAGGATTAAGATGCTATTATAGATCTTTAATAACCACAGGATGTCAAACATTAACACTGACAGATAACAGCAGGTAAGAGTGACAATCTTCCTGCAGGAGTTGCCAAACTTATTATGAAATGCCTTGACCCCAGCCAACCCTCCCTCCCTCTCCTCCCACTCCAGTAATTATCTCAAATCAACAAGACAGTGAATTTAGGTTGTGAAGTTAACAGGTCTTCAAAAAGGCCACTCTTAGTCTGCCTAACAGCCCTTCAGTTTGCTTCATTTCTGTCTTAATGAGTTTCCTGTTTTGGCAATTACAGAGTTGGTTAAATGGTACCTATGTGACCTGGCAAATGAAAATGTATAATTGTTACATTTTCCTCATGTAAGAATAATAAAATTAACATTTCTGAGACAGAAATTTCTATTCTATTAATACAAAATGACTAATTTAATTCTTCAGTTTAAAAAAGCAGTTTACATGATCCTGAATGAGCTTTATATGTTCTACAAACTTCTAACATACTCCTCATGTATCCATGCCTGTAGCATTTACTGCACAGAAGTATCTGCATTTTATAACCAGTGAAATGGGAAATTCTTCAGATGTTAAACTCTTCCCTTTCCAAAATTTGTCTTTTCAAGTTCAAATTTATCAGTTTGTACGCCCCTGATGCTTGAATTTTATCACAAATTCCCATCCTCAGGGTCCATTAAATAATTCAGAATTTATTCCAAAACTCATCGAAAGCATAGTATCTATCTATGGACTTAACTCCTTTAGATTTTCTGAAAAGTTCTGGTTCTGGAGCTTTCCAGGCAATGGGAAAAGAAGGGAAATATAGTTATATCAAAAATGTCAGTTTAAAATTGCCTTGACAGGAAAAGCCTGGAGGTAGTCTGCCCTGAGGAAAAGAAAAAGGTAGGTAGTGATTCAGGTTTTTAATTTCTTTAAAACCCTTATTATTTTGGGCACGAGGAAATATGTTAGAACATGCATTCACTTCTTTGAAGAACCAATATTACACACTACTCTGTAAATTTGTAAATACAATTTTTAAAATGCATCCAATTCACTTTATAGCTTATATACTGACTGGCTATAGCTCTATACATGTGCATTTTTCCATTAAAAACTGTAATTTTATAATACTTTGAGTATCACAGTATCATCACAGGAACTTTCAAGACAAAATAATTACCTTCTTTCAACCCCATGATTAGCACTGCAAGAAGTATAAAAGTAGTATTATCTTGAGACTTTTTTTGAAATTTATTTTTTAGCAAATGTTCTCTAAATCCACTATAAAGCTTGTACTGCTAACCTCATTCTGTCTTCCAAAAGGGTATTTCCCTGGAAAATTGCATAATCCTAAATAACAGATGAAAAAAGCAAGGCAAGGAAAAATCTTTGGAGGGATTCAGTTCTTAAACTATTCTAATTAAAAATTTTGCAAGCAGCTTAAACTAAATGCACAGTGACTTTCAACTGACAGCCTCACTTTGGAGAAGCAAGTTAATTCCAAGATGAGGAATGGTAAAAGGATTAAAGGGCACAAGGCAGAATTTAAACTGCAGTAGGGTTATTAAATTGACTATGGGCTTGAGATTATACTTTCTAAAGCCATTAATGTTGAAAACTCCCACTGAGTCTAATGGAGGTTGGATCCATCTCTTCCTGAAAAAAGGCAACTTCCTCAAAAACTTAATTCTGAGGAAGTGCAAAGGTTCAAACCACTGGAGCCATCTGAAAAAAGGCAAAAGTTGGCCCATAATGTCTGTCCCTGCAGCAGTCTGTGGAGAACATGAAAGCACATGGTGACCTGATCAGTTTTGGTGGGCAGAAAAAACATTAATTTGCTGGCACATGTACTGTGCAGATCCTGCAAACAGCCAAACACAGGCCTAAAGCCTTCTGGTGCCATCTTCCTGTTGGGCATGTGGCAGATCTCGGGTTGTCTCTTCCCTTTCCCCAATACTTCTCTTTCTGCCACTCTTTCCAGCAGAGTTTGTAGTCCTAAAACATTCCTGGAAGGCCCTACCAAGGAGTACCATATTTAGAACTGATTTCTACACTAAGGGGCTGGAAGAAGGAAACAGCAAGAGAGAGGATAGCAAAGAGCACACATGGGAGTGACATCCTACTGAAACTGTGGGATTTGGATTCTGCAGATCTACAGAAATCTTAATCAGGCTGAATATATCCTACTGAATGAAGTGAAAGGGTGCATCCAATTAGTAACTTCACTAACATATCTCTACCTATCATGCCTTCAGGAAAATAACCTTTGAATACATGTTCAAGATGACATTTAAGAGTATATTAAAAACAGACAAAACCACCATGGCTATAGCTAATAATGAGAAAAAATTAGAGACATTGGTCTCCTAATCTACATGGTTTTACATTATTCTCAACTAATCTAAAGCTCATATAGTATTTATCAGATATAATAAACTAATCACCATCTGCAGATACAGATTTTTGTCATTAGGGAAATACAAATTAGTGATGATGTAACATCACCTTGATTTTATAGTTATTCT
>VYZP01026475.1:2283-73602 GCA_013400635.1 Hypocryptadius cinnamomeus
GAAGTTATAGCATGGGTAAAAAATCTGGTGTCATCCAGTAAACAACATTCTCCATTGTAATAACTAGCGTGGGTCTAAAGTGATTCAAAGTCCTGCCATCTTTTCCACAGTAATAAATTTCTAGCCTAGTTGCATGTTCGGAGAGATTTAGAGACTGCTGCCTTGGATGTAAAAATCGTCATTCATGGGGTATTTATTGTTCATTTACCTGTTAATATTTTCCGAATACTTTTTGTAAAAATATTTTTGCAGTATACAACAGAAGTCCCTTTGTGAGTAGCAGCTTATTTAACAGTAAAAGCAGCTAATGTTGTTGGCTTGTGTTAAATTCAGTCATTGCCCTTGAGCCAAGAACTTCTGTGCTGACTGTGTTGACTGCTGGCTTGGGTCTCCTATTTATCAAGCTTCAGACTTAGAAAATATAAAATAGGATATATGGTGTTGTGTTTGTCTTTGCAAGGTAACAGTGGATGTCTTGATGACCACTTCAAGTACAGTGATGAAATGCTTTAAGTGAGTGTAAATGCTGTGGAGTCACTTTGTGGTTAGGTGGCAGCTTGTAAGGTTTGAAAGCTTGTCTGTCTGTTTGATGTCACAGGAAGTTGTTATGCTTGTAGAAGAAAGTAGATAATATGCAGGCCTTCTAGGCTTTTCTAATTTGGTTGACTTGTGAACCTGTCTTTAATGAAATGTGGACAAATAGGTGAATGAAGAAAAGGAAATAATTTTTCTGTAGTGACTGCAGCATAATACTTCTAGTCCAAATGTCTGTGCTGTGGCTTGTGCTTCTGCCCTGCCTATACAGAGCTAAGCAACTTTTAGATCCCTCTGGCAAAGGAGCTGAATTGGTGTTCAGAGTGGAGGCCCCCTTCAGAATTTTTGTTGAAGAGGTTTGAGAACTCGTGATGATTTCTATGGCTACAGTAGATACTACTGATTAAAAAAAGAAGGAAAAAAACCCCAAAACTCCAGATGAAAAAAAGCACTATCATGTGTTGCATGATTTGCACTATCACAGCTGTAGACCAGTAGCTGTCTGTTGGACAGGCTAAAATACCAGACTGCAGTGTGCTGAAGAAGTTAGAATGGACATCAAGCTCAGAGATGGAAGTTTGAAATCAACGTGTTTTCTGTAATTTTATTCTAATTTTGATCCATAGTTAACTAACAGTTTTTGTGGAAAGGAATATCTTCATTGAGATGATGTAAGAATATTTTTATCATCTTATGTCAAAAATAAGAAAAGTAATTGTAGCATTTTTCCCCGTGATCATAGGTGTGGACTTTAAAGAGCTTAGTTCTTATTTTTCTGTTCAGAGGTTTTTAATTGCTTAATTAAACATTTACCTGTAGTTTGTAAGTCCTGATGATAAACCTTGGGCAAAATTTCCTTTAAAATTTATCTTTTAAGACCAAACCATAGGTTTTATTAACTTCAGTGTGAATGACCTTGACTGTTATGAAGGTGTGCTGATAGCAGGTTTTGAAACACATTTACAGTTTCTTAACCTAAAGTTTAGAGATACTATCAGAGTGAGATACCTGAATTTTATGTAGTAGAATAAATAAACATAAATTTAGTTGTTCAGCTGTTTTGTGAGCTTGTAAAATGAAAAAAAAAACCCCTCTTCTTAATGCAGTTCAAAACTACTTCAAGAAAGCCTTTTTTTGAGGGTCAGATTTCATCATCCTTTGTTTTTGCTATGCCATAGGTTGAGAAAGCTTGTCAGTTCATTAATAGGCAAGCAAAAACCTATTGTATATTTGCCACAAGTTAGAAAGACATTTAATTTCTTACTCACTTTAATATATTTATTTGCTAATATTCAGTAGTTTATATAGTCACAAGTTTGTTTCATTTTTGCTATAATTTTACTTAGAAAGCATATGTTTTTATGTGCTTTTGGTGAGACTCTCCAAATTAGCTGGAGCTTTAACATTTGAGTTCCCAATCTATTCCTTAATGCCAGCGTGCCAAAAATTAGTACAAAAAGGTCCTAATCTTGAAGATGGGTTTTATTCGACTTTTAAGTTAAAGTGGCTCTGTAAATAGAAGAATAAGAGATCAGCCCTGCCTACAGTGCAGCATGGATCCTTTCCCATCAGTCCTCTCTGCTTCCAGCCATCAAACATTCTGGATTGCTCTGTTTTCTCACCCTCGTGGTTCCCTTGGGAGGCAGCCTGGTTTTGCTGCTCCCTGCTGCAGGCAAGGCCTGTTCTCTCCTTCTCCCATCCATCTCCATGGCCATGCTGGAGGCACTTTGCTTCCTGTGCTTTGCTGCCTATCCCATTTTACAACTGATTGCTTGATTGCTCTTGGGAAGGGTGCTCTGTTGGTTTTTTCTCCTTCCTTTCTGGGCTCCTCAGCCTGATGTGTGCAGCACTGAGGAGAGGCAAGACCACTCTCCTTCCTTTGTACTGCTCAGCTACACTTTCCTGAATAAAGCTGGCATTACCCAGAGAGTGAGCTCTGAACAAACAAAAAATAAAAGTTTTGCATTTCACTAAAGGTAAAACATCAGCTCTGTCCCATTTCGAGTCCATAGCTTAATTTGTGTGTATGTTTTGCAAGGAGTAAGGAAGGAATAAGGTGACTCAAGACTGAAACACAGTTAATATGTTCTGGCTGTGAACTGCAATGATTCCAAACAGCAGACAGATCAACAATCAGCACCCTGTTTTCAGCTTTTCAAAATCAGTGGGCAGCTTGCTTGATCCAAAGAAGTGGGCCTTTTTTTGGCCAGCTTTGAGAGGGCATTATAGCTAAAGTGCTGCAGGTAGGATATTGAACATATAGCAGAATTGTTTAATAAAGGATATGGTCACTAATGTGATGAGGGAAAATAGTTACAATAAAATCTTACAATGGAAAAGGTTAGAGCTTATAAAATATCAAAAGTAAGTGTGAGGTTTGCATAGTATGTTACTCAGTTTTATGTAAAATTCACATTTTATTCAGCCCTGGACAAATTTCTCTATTTTTCTCTAGTGCTTTTCCTTAGGAAATGCTATAAATTTCCATTTCTCTCTTGGGAAAGACCCATTAGAGAAATATGTACAGTTTGGGGATTAATAATTGAGGTTTTTTCTATTTTCTACATTGAGCCTATGCAAGATTGTGTTACCGTGGAGATTTGTTTTATCGTTTTAGTGCTTTGGTATTAAAATGATTGTAAAGGAAAATCCTAGTGGCATACACATCAGGAAAAAAGCAGAAATATCTTGCATGACTTTTTTAAGAAAAGAAAACCCAGAGCTGACATTATGGGCTTTTGCAGTGCTTTCATGTATGAAATGTACCATTCTGAAAGTACTGCATTTGGCAGACTAACAAGAATTCAATCTATGTGGCAGTAATTAACGGAAGAACAAGGCAAAAGGGTGCTTGAAACCAAAGAGCTTGCCCAATGAATTGTAGTGTAATGTGATAAAAAATTAAACACCGGAAAGACAATATGTTTGAAGGGCATGGACTTTGATTTCTGCTTTTGATGACTCACCAAATATAGCAAAATGTAACTGACATTCTGTTTTTCTTGTATATGCTGGATTTTTTTTTTTTAGATTTGTATTCTGTATAGTTGTATTGATTTATTAATGATAAAGTAATTCCTGCATTATTCTGGTACTTTTTTGTTCTTTCTGGCTGGTAATTGTGTGTGAATTATGTTTAAACATCACAAGGTCTTGCTTTCCATTGTTTGATAAATCCTGTAGTTATCATCTTCATTTATCCCTCTCTGCACCTACAGTTCAAATTAAAAGAAAATGCAAGGAAGTAGATGGATTGTATGAAAAGGGAGTGACATTTTCACACACACTTTTACAGGAATGGACTGTATTGCTGGCTGCTCACCGGTCCTCAGAGTGTAACAGTGGTGGTGGTGGTCATTAAGACCAGAGTTACGAATTTCCTTTTAAACATATTTTTTCTTAATTTCTAATTTTGAGCTGTTTGGGAGGGAGGGAGTGGGGTGGGGGGCTGAATTTGGTGTACAAGCTGAAAATCACACCTGCATAAAAGAAAAAGATGTACAGCATTTGCACCTCTGAGTTTCTATTCCGAGACTTAAGACACGGGGTATTACAACACTCCAGACTGGGTGATGTACAGTGGCAGGCACTGAGCAGTGGGTTAGGGTTGTTTTATGTGAACTGACTTTTTTCTAGCTTGGTTTAGTCATGGGCTTGGAAGAAATTTGAGTAACTTTGCTTTGAAGTTCACCTTTTCTCTGAGCTAGCTTGCTGGATACAGTGTTTTTGCTAATGAACTTTAGAAAAGTATTTCCTTTACTTTAGAATCAGAAGGAGAGAACTCTAAAGGAAAAGCATTGCCTGTTTCCATAATTTCTCCAGTAAAATCCACACAGTCTCCAGTCAAATCCACACAGTACAAAAATCAGGTATCAGCTACCTTCAATACCAGCAGCCTTCATGGCTGTTTTATTCTTGTGTCTGCACAGGATTGCTGTGGTTTGACATTTATGGTAGGAGGTCGGTATTAAAAACAACCCTTGTGTTGCTTCTCAAGTGTGGTGGTGTCTTTCAGAAACAGGACTTTGATAGTGTTATACAATGACAGGTGGGGGTTGAAGAACATGTTACCTCTGTGAGTGAGCATGATCATGATTTAATTGTTGCATGTGAATCAGCCGAGTTCAGAGTGTGATGGTTGTGAACTGGTGCCATCTCTTAGCAGCATAAAATAACGTCTTTTAAAATGAGCACTACTGTATGAGCTACATGCCCTACTTGTACGTGACAAATATTTGGGGGATTTCTGTAATGGTTCCTGATGTTTGCAGGAGGGCACAAATGCACTGAGGGACAGGAGCTGGTGTTTCTGTGCTGACCATGTTGAAAATGTCAGTGTCCCTGAGGAATGTAGCAGTGACCTGTGGCTGAAGCTTGAAATGGGGTGGACTAAGTGGCATGTGGTTCTGGAGGGAGTCACACAGACAACAGTGCTGTCCTGAGCTTCACTGTAGCTTGAAGATACAGGGTGAAGTTTCATAGCCTTATTAAGCTGGTCTTAACATAGAACTGCTACTAAAAGAGCTCATGCATAGGTCATTTGGTTGAGGTGACATAATCTACTGGGTAGCTGCTACTGAAAAGGGAGAGGCTTGGTTACTTGTTTTGCTTTTTCCTTGTGTAGTCTCTGTGGTTATCTTTTCTTTCTTGTGTTAGCTTTAGCTTTTTAGACCTTTCAATTAGTTGTTTTCATGTGCAAGAAAGGTTTGTTTGGTTTTCCTTTTATTTCAGCATTGCTGGGAGTTTGAGCTGTTGACACGCACATGTGATTAACATCTGATGAGTGTTGATACTATAGTTTGAGTGGCAGTGCTTAACCAGCAGAGAAGGGAGGGTAACTTTGAAACCCTCCCTTTTTTGTGTGTGATTGATTCCTTGTGTGATTTACCTCAGGAAATAGGTCCTGGTTCTGTAGTCCTCAAAGCCCCATCTGTGCTGCTGGATGTGTCTGCTCCAGGGGTGATAGCTGCTGCTGAGGTGCAGCGCTGTGTGTGGGTGGCAGAATTTGTACCGGTGGTGGCCAGTGTCCTACAGAGCAGGCTGGCCATGTTTGTGCTGAGGGCTTCTGGTTTGGGTCCTCTGTGCTACCTCTGGGGCTCTAAACCTCAGTCCATCTCCTGTGAACCAAATGCCTGAGCAGGGGAGAGCTGTGTTGTGCTAGAGGGGTTTTTGTGAAACCGAGGGTTGTGTCACACAGAGGAGCTGTGGGAGTGTGTGAATGGGTGTGCTCTCCTGGACAGCTCTGGTAGGACCAGCTTGGTGCAGTTCTGTTATTGTGCCTTTTGGGGAGTGTTCCCCTGAGCTTTATTTTGAAAGAAAACTTGGATTGCTCTCTGAGGAATATGGGGAAAAACTAACATCAATACAGAGTAGATGAGCGGAAAAATCAAAATACAGGGACAAACTACCTGAAATTACAGATGTACCTGTAGAGAGGTTTTGCTCCTGTTAACTTCAGTTTCATTTATATAGCAATTTTCCTGAATTGCAGACTGTAAGATCATAAGTAATACTTTTTAACTTAATATAATATATTGTAGTTGCTTTCTTTCGCTTTGTTGCAGCATCCCACTTACTTTTAGTCTTTGAAGAGAATTGTGTACTGTGCATCTATTACTTTTACGTGACCCTGTAGTCTTAAAATGAAAGAAATTCAAAAGTATTTTATGTTTAAATATTTTAATTCTCTTTTTATCATTTTTGTTTATTTCAGGTACATGCAGAGTTTCCTTGAGCTTTTAGAATATGAAAATAAAAGTCCTGAGGATCCTCATGTTCTGGATGAGTGAGTAATTTATTTTTTCAAACAGTCCATTTTAAAATAATCTGTCTCAAATACCAAGTGGTTTTGTACTATAGGAAAACAGTTACCTTATTTGTAAGTTAGAATATGTATGGCAAAAGCTAAAATTGTAATCTGGAGTAGAATGTAGGTATGTAAGTGCTTTTGAACAGTATATTTTGTATTTATGCAGACTGGTAGTTTAAGAAATGGCACGAAATGCTTTCTTCAAGACTGTATTGAGAAAACAACATGGATGTGAGACTATACTTGCATATCAGATACTTAAGACTGAAATGTCATTTTAATATACATTGAGCTTAGTGCTCTGTTACAAAGTTATTTATGTTGTGTATAAACTATTAATGTTAATACATATATTAATGTATTAATGTTAATACATTTATAGTTTGATTTTTTTCAGTTTGAAAGCATTCTAATGTGTCAGTCATTGTTTTTATCTGAAAGCTTTTGTAATGGACTTCAATTAGTGGTGTTCACCTACCTCACTGAGTAACATTACTTGAAAAGAAAGGAGAACTTAGCCAATTTTCTTTATCAACAAAATCACATTGAAATTGCCATTAGAATGTTTCCTTGAAATGTGTGTGCATAAAACAGAGAAGAACCCCACATGTGAGAACAGCAGGTACAACATCAGAGGCATGAAAACAAAACAACTAAAACACACACACACACACCTGTCGAACCCCAGGGTCTGTTCTTACCCTGCACCTATAGCAGTCAACTTTGTTTCAGGATATTACTTCTTGCAGGGTTTTCGTTCCATTAATTAGCTTTCTTAGGGTAGTTTGGTTTTGGGATTTCTTTTTAAGCTCTGATCCTGCATGATCAAGCAGTGCTTTAAAGAGAGTTTCACAAAATGTCTTGCTCTGTGCACCGTGCAGCCTGTGTTGTGCAAAAATTAGTTTTGCCTTCAGCAAACTTCATGTACATTCATTGTGTTGTTACATTAGGTTAAATAAGGGCTTTGGGAGGTGCTGCATTTCAAATGTTGTGCACTTTTGGTTGTGAGCATGTTATCTGAGATCTTGACACTTTAGCTTTTGTGTTTCAACCAATATACGTAGAAGCTCAAGAGCGGGAGTAGGAAGTTCCCTGCGTAGCAGAGCTGTAGAAGGAGCCATATGGATTAAAGACTGACTGAATTGTAGTGCTGTTGAACAAGGGGAAAGTAACCATCTACTCAGAGGGAGTACTGTGCTGGAATGCTGCCTGCAGTTCTGGGTACTGCCTTTTAAGAAATTAAAGGAGCAAGATTTAGAAACTTGGATAGTTTCAACTCTGAATAATGCTGAAGGCATTTGTCTAGACTGGCAAGATACTGGAGACACTGGAAGTCTGCATGTGCCAAAAATATAAGGTCACTGTAATAAAGGATACTTGGTTGCTCTAACTGAAGAACTGGAGAATTGAAAAATGTCTGTTTTTTATTAAAGTTGAGAATGTATGCAGGGAAAAAAGTAAAGATTGTAATATTAATGAGGACGGACTGAAGGCTGTAGAGCATCCATTTTAAAAGCTTTTGTAAATAGATTAGATAGATTTAGTGGCATTCTGGGCATGCTTATTCTGTAGAGGATAAATCAATTTTTCAACCGCCTCTAGCTGTCACATTTTGTGATTCTGTATTTACTGTTTGCTGATGACACAGGAATTCCTGTTTGTGACTAGTTTATCAGCAGGCTTTTCTTTATGGAGTTAAATTACCAAAACTTAGGTGTCTGTTGCCCTTTGAGATGGCATGAGCTGTCCTAAACACTTGAGTGAGCTTGGCAAATGTAACACAGGTCCTTTTAAGCCTGTAATGTCCTGGATGTGTGTGTTGGGGCAAGGTGGTTTTGTAACTTCTGAAACCATCTTTGGTGTTCTGTATTTAGGTAACTGAATTTCAGCTTTTTAAGGACTTCAGAGGTTCAAGGTAGATCACAGTATAATAAATAAAAGGCTAATGAGTAGTTCTTTTGGAGATCTAGTTCAGAGTCTCATAATTAACACATCAATTATCTGATGCTGCCATATGGATATTGATACTGTTTCACAGCAAGTGCAAATACTGTTTGCAATGCTCTATATGAGTATGGTAAAACAAATATTTCATAATGAAGCAAATATCAATATCATTCAGGATAACTTTGTTAAAAGCTTTGAAATCTTGCACTTATTGTATTCTGTGTAATTAAGTACATAAAATAAGGATGCATGGAATTTATTGCTGCCTATTGAGGTGAAGTTCAGCTAGGGTCTTTGACAGTAACAGCTGTCTTCTATACTGCATCTGACCTTAGAAAAGAGATTAAAACTATATTATCTGATTAAAGAGCAGATCTGTTCTTTTTGGCTGTATAAGATTAGAAAGTCAGATTTACTTTCCTGCTCTGAGATGTTGTCTATTCCTAACTTACTGAAGGCTATGCCATTTAATTGCATATTGAGCTGTAATTAGATTTTTTAAAATATTCTTTGCAAACTGTGTCTTTCAAAAATACTCCTATGTTCATATTTATCTTATGATAACACAGATAAATCTAACAAATTTCTCAACTTCTGTGTCAGTATTCCATGTTGCTGCTATCTAGCTCTATCCTATTTTCATATCTTGTGGTCAGAAGCCCATCAGTATGGTCAGAAAGTATCAGGAGTGCTGCTTTTCACTGGGGAAAACCCCCACATTTCTGAGTTAAATTAAGTTTGCATAAAAGTTTGCTGTTCTCTTCTGATTGCACATATCATTACATATGGAATTTCAGCCTTTATCTAGGACTTTGTTTAAGTCCAGAAGACACTTAGTTTAAGTGTTTTTAGGGATGCATAAATAGAAGTAGTTCTTTTCTTTAACCAGACTGATTTGCTTAAAGAAAAACCTGAAAGATTATAAGCTATGTCTGGTCCTTTGGGCCAAATCCCTTTTTGCAGGCAGTATCTGTGGGGTATCTCTGAGTACCTTGCCAAGAGCAGCCTGTGAGGAGTTGGAGCAGCTTCATCTCTTGGCTCCCTTGCACTGTCCTGTTCCTGTGTGGAACATGCTCTAGAACAGCACACTTTACATGTTAATGTTTCAGGGTGTATGGCTGGTAGTTCAGAAGACTCAGCCTTGCATCCTTTGGTCATTGCATGTCCATCCTTGTCCAAGGATATCAGGTGATTTGGGCATTTCATGATGGCCCCATCTCTTCTCCCTTAACTAGTGTCACAGGATGTGAGTCTTGCCTGGGTGGAAGTGCCTTTGTTCCAGTACCATCCCAGCAGCCTCTGTTTGAAGCTGGACATGGTTGTTGCCTGTCCACCTCAGACACTCAAAAAACATGAAGAATAACAGAGCAGTTGGTTTTTAGAAATTAAAGAGAGCCTTGTTGGACTTTCTGTCAGCTGAGGTGCACTTGAGTTTCTGTTCTGGCTAATCAGGGTAACAGTAGCAGAGGAGAGAAGGGGAGCTAGACTGATCATTCAAGGAGGTTGGATATCCACAGATGTGCTCTATCAATGTTGGCAGTAGTTCTTCAATTACTGTTTTCTGAAATGTTGCAATGCTTTTATCAGTTGAACAGAAAACTGTCCTCTGGCTATTTGTGGTTTTATCGCTGCTTGTCTGGGGAGCCTGCTGTGGTATTCTCAGAGTTTGGGCTCTCTTTCTGGGGAGACCATTTTCTGTATTAATGTTATGGTATTATAGATGTCATGCATGTACTGGCACAGCTGTGTGTGAGGCCACACAGTGAAGTGAATTGGGAATGGATGTGGTGGAAGAATAGCCCACTCTGAGCTCTGTGGTTCCTGAAATGTTAGTGTGTGGCCAACAAAGGCAGCAGTGCCCCTGCAGTGGAGAGGGTGAGTGGTTATGGGAGTTGGTGCAGAGACTAAACTAAAGCTGATTTTCAGAGTGGCCCAACTTCTCTCTGCTCCTAGTGTATGAATTGGGCAGATGGATGTTCCTGAGTTTTACTTTTTTGTGAATGTTGGACAAAATCCTTTGAAGATATTTTTTCCCATTGGCATTGTTCTGTTGAAGCATTTCTGAAGTGTTTCAGTTTCTCTGTTGCCTTCTGTTGGTTAGCAGACCTTATGAAGCCTCAGTGCAGCATTGCCACATTCCTGTCACTGTCAGTAGTATGGGCATTTGTAAAATGGTAGGTTACTTTTACCTTCTTGATAACACAAATATCTTTTATAGCTGTAGAGGGGTCAGGTGGAAGTTTTTCTGCAGTTGTGCCAAACAGTGTGATAACAGGAGCCCTAAGATAAGGTGTCCACGCTTGGTGAAGGGTGCAAGCGGGCAGAAATGTTGGAAATTTCCCAAGATGTCACTATCCAGTAAACACACAGAAGTTGGAGCTGTGTTTCAAAAATTGAAAGGTTTGTAAAAAATGCTGTTCACATGTGCTCTCAAAGGACACTTAGTGCAGCCTCTACACCCCCGGGTTTCTTTGCTGGCTTTTCTCGTTGTGGCCCTCTCAAGGGAGGGTGTGCGGGGGAGTGTCCTGGAGCTGGCAGCCACTGAGGCCGTCAGCTGCCAGCATGTCTGAGATAACATGCACAAGGAACTTGGTAAACAAGAACCTTCCTTTCTGCAGCGTTGCAGTTAAAATAATGGTTCTGTAAGCAGTTTGAGCTAAGTAAATATTGGAGTACATCTGATTAAGAAGGTGCCGTTTTGTTACTTTTACGTCAAGTGAAATGCTACTTTAATTGGTTTTGAACTTTGGAAGTAGATATACTTTCTAGTAGAGAAATCTTTCAGAGTGTGAACTTTTACCTCTCTTTCTTGTGATATTCAGTTGCCAGTTAGCACTGATTCAAAAAAGAGCAGCCATTGAGAAAAACCTCAGACCATTGCATTTGTTGTATTAAAAAGGGTTCTGCTGTACTCATCACTTTTGTGTTTTTCATCTTTCAGGCAATATTATCCATAAGAGACACTAAAAAAATTCTGTGTCTTTATATTGACTTTCTTATGCTTGTTTTCTTGTACTGTAATGATAGATCAAAACAGAATAATATATACATGTTATTAGGAAGTTAATTAATGAATGTCACAACACAAGTTATTTCCTGTATTTGCAGAATTTTTTAGCCTTCATTTATTTACCACCTTAAGTATTCTTCTGTTAATGCAGAAACCACTGAAGCTTACTTAACTAAGGTAGTTTCTTATTGATAATTTCTCATTTGTCAAACCAACTGCATTATTTATTCTTCGTGGTTTTGAAAATATACGGAGTTGTGAACAAAGAATGTAATGGGTAAAAAATTTTCAGAGCTGTTCTGGAGTATTCCTAGTTAATCCCATAAACAGTTTAAAAATTCCTGAATACAGTCTCCCATAGTTTGAGTACAGTAAAAGCTTTGTGGCTTTCAGGGGTTGTAGCAGGTAGAGAGACTGTAAGGAATGAGTGTTAAGATTAAGTAAATGTTAAGCAAGATTAAGTGTTAAATTAAGATTAAGTAAGTGTTAAGATTAAGTATTCTGATTTCTGCTCTGCTACTTTGAAATTTGCCTGTATTCCTCTTGTGTTTGCTCCTTTAAAAGCATCTGCTTAGTGAAAGCACGTGAGTGAACTGAGTTATCTTGGAAGATGGAACAGGAGGTTTGTCACATCAGTGCAATAATGAGGCATTCCAGTATTATATATTAAGTTTCATGATGACTAAGCTTCAGCTATGATTTTGCTGGTCTGCAGCAGATAAACCTAAGCCCTTTGCCCTTTGGCATGCTCTGTGCATTTAAGCACTTTCATAGTGGGCTATCAGTGAACAATTTGCCCTCTTGGCATCAGGTATATATTTTGGATAATGGAGGTATTTAAAAACAAATAGCAGAGCAAACAACAGTTAGGAGAGAGTGTTGTCAGTTCTGTTTCAGATGTGACTGTAAACATTGCTTCCAGCTCTGCTCTTTGCTAGGGCCTTGTTGCTCAGAAACAGAGAAGCAGCACAAGTACAGGCAGGCACCAGGCTCTGACATCACCTCTCAGAGGTAACAGATCCCACAGAGTCAAGACTCAATAAACACATAAGGTCTATAAACCTTTTAAGCATTAAATGTTCTAAGCTGCCCAGTCAGCAAGACTGGTAAGTAAGAGAATAGTCATTCTGTACTGTGATAGTGTTTAGAATGGGGAATTAGGCAGTTAAAACTTCCCCTTTTTTTATGCAACAGATAGTGTTGAAAGACTGCTGAACTGTTTGTTAACACACAGGCAAAAACTGGTAGCTAGACTTAGGATCAGGAAAAAACTAGTGAAAAGGGATCCTACATTCCTTTGCAGCTGGCAGTGTAGAGTGGGAGAAATTATTTTAAAAGGTTATCACTTGTTAAGAATGGTATAAAAAAAATTTGACTAATTGGTGCTGGAAAGGAAGAAAATATCTTATTTAAGTGTGGTGACCAATGGCTAGTCTTTTTTACTTTTTGTGGTCTTTGTTCTTTCCCTTGCTCATTTGCAGGGGAATTGGACTAGATGACCTTTCAGTGATTTCTGTGATTCTTTCATAAGCTGGTGTATAGTCTACTTTTGATAAAAATAATTAATACATTTATTTTCAGTATTTGTTATAAATCTACAAAGAATGTTCTGTTGATTTTTTTTGGAAAAGGATCTGTAGAGTTGTAGATGCAGGCATAGTTGAACAAGTGTTCCAGCTCTGCTTTCTTTGGAAAGCTGCATTTCACCGTTGGTACTTTCTGTAACAGCATTATATAAACATTATGGTGTTAACCTTAATTTAATGTTGGAGAATGTAGCAGAATTTAGTAGTACTGATTTTCCATATTTCCTCTTTAGAAAGCTATTAATAATTGATATTTCAAATATGTATGGGTTTGCATATGGAGGAAAAAAGGATGAGCACATTGAAGATCATAGGTGTTGAGCAGCCTTGGCAGGAGAAACAGAAATCCTCCAGGCTGTTTCAATGGAAATGCTTGTGAAAAGCAGTGGGAGTGTTAGCTCGAAGTTACCGAGCTCCAGAGGAGGCTCCGTTGTATTCGCTCTGCCATCCAGTGGTGTCAGAGGAAAGTGAACACGAGTCACACAATTACCTGTCCTGAGATTCTAGCTTAGCCCAAGAGATGCCAGGTGAAGGAAATGCATTCAAAATTCACTGCATGGGTTGAAGTGTTGGGAAGAAAACACAAATTTTTCTAAGGAAATCATAAAGGGTGGTCAGGTTTTTTTCCCCGAGTTTCCTTTCCAGTCTCTCAGCTACTATTAGGAGTTGCAGGGGAAGACAGTTGTGGTAGTGCATATGATTGTGATGAAAGAGTGCTATCCATCACTGTTGAATTGAGATTGATTTAATTTCAAGGAATATTTGTGGGAGGAATAACTTAATTTGGGGCTCTAAATGCTTCACAGGTCTTGTGAGTGGGAGGTTGATCAAATACTTCTTTTTAAATAGGCTTGTTTAGGTACTATATTTTTGTATTTTCTCTCTGATATTTTGTTATTGACTGGGAGGCATAGTAAACAGATAATATGGTTATGCTGTTGTTGAGTTTAATTTTATTTCTAACAATCTGTTTCTAATTTTGTTTCCTCCAGCTTTTTAGATGTTTTAATTAAAGTCAGGAACAGACACAATGACGTGGTTCCAACCATGGCACAAGGAGTGATTGAATACAAGGAAAAATATGGCTTTGATCCATTTGTTAGCAGTAACATCCAGTATTTTTTAGATAGATTCTACACCAACCGCATCTCTTTCCGTATGCTTATTAACCAACACAGTAAGTAATTGCTTTTCTCTGCCTTGAAAACTCAGTTATTGCTTGTAAACCTGAAGATGAAGCTTTGTTTTGTATTCTTTTTCTCCTTACTCGTGACTATTCTGTGCTAATTGTGGCAAAAGAGATACTGGCAACTGGTTAATTTGGTACTTTGCAACGATCAGAAATGAATCCAAATCACCAGTGTGCTTTCTTTTAGAATTGTCAGTCTTTGATAGTGTGGCTGTTGCTTTTTAGTCTGATTGGCTGAGATAGCTGGTGAAGTGATACATAAAGTATTTTTAGGTAGTAGTAGAGTAGCTGTATCTTCCTGCTCACAAAGCTTTCAACATAGTTTGTAGAGCTCATGTTTATTTCACAATGAAATGCAAAGATGCCATAAATTTTGAATAGGTTAGGTATTATACATACTGTTTTTTCCAGCAAGTTATCTAGACTTTCTTGCCTTCTAAAGAGGTTGAGTATTTCTAACTGAAGTTTTAAGTTACATCTCTTGTCTTCCATTGCTTCCTATTTATGGATAAATGCTGGAATTATTCATCCTTTGTCATTAGGTTCTGTGTCATTTGTTGTTACTAATAAACTCACTTTTTTATATTCATATTACAGAGTGAAGGGAGTTACTTGCACAGCTCCTATTAATCAGTATGTGCAACCATGCAGAAAGTGATCTGTGTAAAGTTAAGGACAGTCTTCTGATCTGTTTTAGTGTGTCTTGTGCCTTTTAGCTCTAGAGCTTCATTCTCTGCTCAGTGTTTTGCTTTTTTGAGCTCTTAGAAATTGTTATATGCTGCAGATAATGCAGATGCTGGAGTATGAGGTGTTTCACTACAAGTTGTGTGTCTTTCCAGTAACCTTTCATGTGACTAACAAATGCCTTGCTGTGTGTGTACAGATAACTTGAATTTGGCAAAGCAGAGAAAATGAGATAAATGTACAGCTTTTTCTTTACTTGCACCTGGGCAGAGAAGTGGCAGACATAAAACCAAGTTAAAAGGCTTTCAAAGAAGAGTTCTAGCAATAGAGTACAAACATTGTCCTGATGTAATTCTTGGGCTGAGTGCTACTGTAATTTGCAGTAATCATAAAATATTAAACTTGATTCATTAAACTGAACTGGCTTTTCCTATGGATCCTCCTCTTTAACTGGTTGTGGCTTAAAACTGCTTGTAGATGCTTAAAATTTAGTTAACCTTATATAATGTCTGTGTGTTAGCAGTGTTAGTGGTCTGTCTGTGATGGCAAATATTAATCTTGAACACTGAAGGAAAAGATAATTGGAAAGCAGAATGCAAATCCAGATTTTTGCATGGTTTGCATTTCTGTTCCTACATTCCTGGCAGACTGTTTCCTACAGAACTGTTCTGGAGGACACAGTGCCCAGTGTGTGAGCTTGCTGGGCCCAGGGTAGGAGAAGCTTTCAGATCTAGGCTTTTGCTCACCTGATGCTGTACCTGCTTCATGTCAGAGCTCACTGACTTGCTGAAATGGCAGAAAATCACTCCTGAAATAAAGTACAAAACCTTTCTACTTCTTTGGGAGTCTTCTTTAAACTCTTGGTGAAGGGTCTGGTGAGTACCAGACTCTTGTACAAAGAGGGAGTGGGGATCATACTGCTGAGATCCAGGGAGAAAGTCGAGTGAGTGAGACCTCTGTGCCAGCTGTGAAATTGCAGCTTAGGTGAGTGTAAAAGGCTTCTAATGATGTCTTACAGTTCCACAGTCCTTTTTACTGTAATGTTTTCATTGTTGTGAGTGCTTCTGTTCTGACATAACAGTATGAATGAAGTGTTTTACATTTTAATTTTATCTAATTTTTATAATCTGCTTTGAAATGTAGGTTTTCACCTTAACCCTCCCACATCATGAATTCTATTTTAACTAATCTTAACTGTAAAAACTGAAAATAAAAAAAAAAGGGAGGGAAGATGAGCAGTTAGACAAGTAGTCTTCTTAAATGAGGATTCTGGCAATTTGCTGGAGTATCTTTTTACAAAATGATGCAGTATCCAGTAAATCTCAGATACCATTGGATTCAAACTTTCTGGCCTGCCTGAAGGGTGATAAATAATTTACTACAATTTCTTTTTTATTTTAGCACTTCTCTTTGGTGGAGATATTAATCCTGCTCATCCCAAACATATTGGAAGTATTGATCCTAATTGTGATGTGGCAGAGGTGGTTAAAGGTAAGATGAAGTTAATGTTTTTTGTTACTGAAAACCCCTAACTTAAAATATTCAGAAATATTTTATTGAGATACAAGAAAGTGGAGGTGATTTAAATCCATTTCTTCTGCCCTTATTTTATTATGTGAAAATTCTGCTCACGATAAAGCCCTGGGCTTATTGAGATCTTCTAATGTCTTCATTATTGAGAAGAGGGAAACCTTTTGTCTGTTAACAGAAGTAAAAACACTATTTTTAATCTGTACTTTTAAATATCAGATGAAGTGTTTAAATGTTTTGTTAAACTTTAGGTGTTTTCTTCCTGAAATACTTAGAAGCAGGTTCTCATGTACTGCTTTTGTATCACATGCTGGTATTACAGAAAACTGAGAGTAAGTGAAATTTCCATTTTGTTTAGTTTTGTTTAGCCAAGCCTTTTAGTAAAATATCCTCAGGTGTACAGTGAAACTCCACATTGCTCTGTCATCTGATCATACCACAGCCTGTTCTGTCTCCTGCAGAAGACATGGATGTGATGGTTGTACCTCACTGATCTGGCACAGTCAACACTGCAAGTGCTGTTTGCTCTGTGTTGTGAATGTTTACGTGTTTTCAGGGTGTTAGCAAGGAGGCATGAGGCAATGCTGCCTGCTTCAAGAACATCTCCATGGAAGGTTCATGCTCTGGGTGTATCTATTTGCAAATGCAGCTCGTGCTGTAGGAGAGAATTCCAGGCTCTGTCCTTTGCTGCTGTTTGTGCAGCTGCAAAGGGGGCTAGAATGTGTTTCTCCCCTTCACTTTCTCTCAGCCTTTGGTGAAGTGAGAGGGAAACCTTTCTTATCTCAAAGTCTGACCTGCATGATAGCTCACTTTGTAAGGCTTTTTACAGCTTTTTTTTCCTAGCTCTTCTTGGCTCCTAAGGTGGCCTTTTTCAGCAGCTTTTTTTTCTTTTGATTCACCTTATACCACTTTGGCCTCAGCATTTTATATGTTACAGCCATGTTGTTTATTTATCTTTGCCTTCTAATAGCAATATTTGAATCAATTTTGATCATCAGATTCATGGTTGCTGCTTTGGACGGGGGAGTGCATAGTGTCAGAAGGTGCTAAGTCCAGTTTTCAAACAAGTAGCTAAAATAGATCATACGCAACACTGACCAAACAGTGTCCAGTGTTGCCTTTCAGAGAAACAAAATGGCCTTAAAGACAGGGGCTGTATAGTCCTGTCAAGGTGATTGAGGCCTTTTCCTTGTAGAATTGGTGGAAGGATTAATTTATGTTCTGTATGCTGTGCTAGCTCCCAAATGTTCTGGTTCACATGTAGCATTCTGAGCAGTTTATCAGTTAAAATGTTGATTTTGGTACTGTATGTGGCAGCTATAAAGCCTGTATGCCCTTCAAACAATGTAGAAATGATTTAAGCAGCCACATCTTGCTTCAAGCAGCTGCACCAAGTGTTGTGTCTGTGCTGCCTGAGGTGGCTCTCTCTGTCTCACTGACTGTCCTGCAATGAGACTTTTGAGCTGACAGCGAATTCAGTTTTTTCCTGAAGCCAGGATTTTAGATTTACCAATAGATCCCTCACTGTTATTGCTACTTAATCTCCATTCACACCATGGAGCATGTTTTGAACTTGGCAGTCTCTTCCACAGTCTTAGGACTCTGCTAGAGAGTTGGCTTTTAAAGGAAGATGAAATGTTAGACTGCACTCAGACTGTTTGACCCAGATTTGCTAAGAAAATAATAAGAAATCTTTCAAATACAGAATTACAGAATGGGTCCAGTTGGAAGGGAGCACAGCAAGTCGTGTGGTCCAACCTCCGTCCCTGCTCAAGGAGGGCAATCCCAGAGCACATGGCACAGGATTGTGCCCAGATGGTTCTTGAAGATCTCCAGTGAAGGAGATTCCACACCCCCTCTGGGCAATCTGTGCCAGTGCTCGTTCCCTGCAGAGGGAAGTTGTTCTTCCTGTGCATCAATTTCTGCCTCTGGTCCTATTGCTCAGCATCACAGGAAAGAGCCTCCAAAAGGCTCCATCCTCTTGGCACCTCCCTGCAGATACTTTCAAACAGTGATGGGCTTCCCTCTGAGTTGTCTCTTCTCAAGAACAGGCCCAGCTCCCTCAGACTTTCCTCATAAGAGAGATGTTCCAGTCTCTTCATCCTTGTTTCCCTTCACTGGATCTGCTCCAGTCAATCTCTGTCTCTCTTGTCTTGAGGAGCCCAGAACTGGACTCAGCCCTGCAGACACGCCTCACTGGGGCTGGGTGGAGGGGCAGGATCACCTCCCTGACCTGCTGGCAGTGCTGTTCCTAACGCACCCCAGGATCCCATGGGCCCTCTTGGCCCCAGGGCGCTGCTGGCTCATGGACAGCTCATTGTCCACCAGGACCCCCAGGCCCTTCTCTGCAGAGCTGCTTTCCAGCAGGTCACCCCCAGCCTGTGCTGGTGCCTGGGCTTGTCCTTCCCCAGTGCAGGACCCTGCATTTGCCTTTTCTGAATTTCAGACCATTCCTCTGCCCATCTCTCCAGCCTGTCCAGGCCCTTCTGAAGGGCTGCCCAGCTCTCGGGGCTATCAGCCACTCCTCCCAGCTCTGTGTCTTCAGGGAACTTGCTGAGGAGGCCTCTGCCCCTTCCCCCAAGTCATTAATGGATAAGTTAAACAATATCGCCCAGTATTGAACCTTAGGGGGCACCTCTAGTGACGAAGAGTAACTTACACTTTCTGCCTGTGTTTCAACAATGCATAAAGCCTGATTTGGGCTATGGGGAGGTATTTTCAGGAGGAGTAATTTTTGGTTCAGTGGGAAGAAATGAAGAATCTTCTCCAGCTTTTCCCCCAAGAGACCTTGAAAATTAAGTATTGTATGTAGTATTTTGTTTGGAGAACCTAAATTTGTGGCTGCAATGTAATTCTTTTTTATTTTAGATGGAAAGAACAAGTATTAAATTGTGATTAGAAAATAAAAAATAAGACGATTTTATGGTCAGCCTAAGATTACATCCTTCTGGTTTTCAAGCCCTGAACAGAGAAGGAAAATAGCTTCTCTTCAGTACTGTGCTTTTCTTTGTAGAGCTTTAGATAGTTTTCCCTTTCCTGACAACTGGGCTATAAGTGTAGAAAGAAAAAGGGATTAGATTGGATACCAACTTTATGCTTGTAAACTAGTGCTCAAAGTGAGTGTTCTGTTTGTGGTCCTTCACAGGGAGGATGGGCACTGCTGGCCATTGCTAGAAGATTTTGATAAATCAGTGTTTGTTCTGTTGTTTTGTAGATGCTTATGAAACAGCTAAGATGTTATGTGAACAGTACTATACAGTGGCACCTGATCTGGAAGTTGAAGAATTCAATGGTAATTATGCAGTTAATAGCTGATGTGTGTAAGAAAATGCATTTCTGGTATCTGTGATTCCTAGTTTTGTTATTTAAGTGTAAGTTATAATTTGAACTGTGCAGTTACTTTTGTTCTACTGTGTCTATGTGGGCACCTGAACAATAGTTCATCGTCATGATGTGTACTTCTTTATGCTGAAAGCAGAGCTCTGTCTGTTAAATTCACTATCACTTCAAAGGAAATAAACCAAGACTCCTCATAACTGAGAAGGAAACATGCCTGCATTCTCATTCTAACAGAACTGAAGCTTGTTTCATTCCAAAGTATGCTTATAGACCCATGAATTCCACTGGCATGCTCAACACAGTAGGGAGCCCTTCTGTGTAAGATGGTAAAAATGGAATTTTTTTTTTTTTAATTTTCATTATTTTATTATTTTCATATTTATTTTTATTTATTAAGTCCTATCATAAACGTCTCACATGGAAATCTGTTTCAAGGTGATTGCAGAGATGATAATTGGATGACACAAAACTGATGAGATAGGCTGGGTCAGCGTATTGACTGCTTTTTGTTCATTATTTTATTGACAAAAGGGAGCTTATTTTTTTTATTTTAAAAAATTTCCTGAGTGATCCTCTCCCAGATTTTGGACAGCAGCCACACATAAGACTAAGATGGTTCCAAACTTCAGCAGAAGAATTGCAAAAGTCTCAGAAATAGGTAACACTCAGTGGGAGAGTGTGACACTTGGAGTGTGTGTTGCTCAAAGTACTACTGACTAGTGTAGAAATATTTGTGTACACAAGGTGATGCTGTCAGCAATGATGCATTGCCACCCATCTCGCCCAAAACCAAATGATCCAACCTTCCCCTTTTTAAACTGAGTGATTCTAGAGATAAAAGTACTGAGTGTTGCAGCAGAGGAATCAATCAATGCAAAATTCATCTGAAGGCATAAGTAAAAAGATCCAGCAGTAGAGAAAGCAAGTTGCTGGAGCTAAAAAAAAAGTGAATAAAGAATTACATGTTTCCTTTAAATCAGCTTATTATCAATATGAGGAAAGCAGCTTTGCAAATTACCTTGCAAGAGCAACAATGACTCATTTTCTATCTCTGTGCCTCAGACAAGTGTGAGTCAGTTTGCCTTGGTTTCAGTGAAGCGTAAGGGGATGGGAGTATGGGCAGACAAAAATAACAGAATAAAATATCAAGTTGCCTTGCAGAGCATTGTTTTCTCCTTTTCCTAGGAGTTTTCATTACCATGTTTCTTGAAATAATGCCTGGATTATTACCAGCCCTCAGTGCCAAAAGGAATGAAGTTGACTCCAGTCATGTTCTTTGTGCATATTTATATCTTCCTGGAATTTGTGAAGCAGACAGTTTGAGACTTCCCTTCAGTCTGAACTGCTGCTCGGTCTGACTCTCTGTAACTGCATAATTTAATGCCAGTAGATATTTGATTGTTCAGGGATGACTTCATCTTCAGCCCCAAAGCTGTCCAGGAGTGTATTAAATGCAGCTGTATTATTTCCTGCCCAGTCAATCAATGAGCACTGTGGCATTCAGACCTGTGCCAAGCCATACCCCTCTGCTGGAACACTCACAGTGGAACGGCAGTGGACAAACAATTCAGTGATGGTTTGGAATATGGGAGCTGGGATATTGTTTGGAGTATATTTGAAAATTTTTGTGAACACTTATATTTTGTGTGTTCTAATGAAGGGAAAATATTTAGTTGATTTTAGAATATTTAAACAGTGGGTTTTTCTTCAGTTTAAGAATATTTCTGTGCAGCAAATATTATGCTTAAATAGTATGTGAACATGTGAAAGTTTCCCACTTAAGTAGGAATGTTTTCTTGGTTAGCGTAGACTGTTGTATGAAACCAACCGCTGCTTAGTGAAGATTCGCATCTAAACAAAGTCTGCTGACTGGATGGGTTTGAAGATCATAATTATAATGTGTTCTTTCAGGTGATAGCAGTGACTAAAATTTATGTTTTTACTTCATGGAACTAATTTTGCACCGGGAAAATTAGAACATGCTTACATACTTGTCTGTGCCTACATGTTCTTGTTACTCCAGTAAAGGGCAATACTACAAAATACTGTTTTGAAGAGGAATGATTTGACATTTTTATTTCTTTTTTTTTTAGCTAAAGCTCCAAACAAGCCTATTCAAGTAGTCTATGTACCTTCTCATTTGTTTCATATGTTATTTGAATTATTCAAGGTAGGTTGCGCTTGTTAATATTTAGGAGGGTTTTGTGACCCTATTACTGTTGAAATTGGTGGTTCAACTGAACACCAGAAATTGAGAGGAAGACTTGTATTTGGCCAGAGAGAAACTTTTTTGAAGTACTGGTTTTGGGGGTTTGATTTCTGAAATTTGTCAACTATGTTCATTTAAGTCTTCTCCCATTTTGCCATTTGTAACATTAGTTTTGGAGCAGAACAGATGAGAATTTGTGGGGTACATGTGAGTATGTTTTTCGTACAAGTCATGAAACAGGCTGAAGCCAGTAAGTTGTAGCTGTAAAGAACTGAGACTGGCAGTGGAAACTCTGATAACATGAAGTCAGATTGACAGATGGTAACTTACATGTGACCCAGGCTGAGAAAATCAAAACTGCCTTTCTGTGGTGAATGTCACTGTTGGTGTGGCACATGATAGAGGTGAAGGATGTTCTCATCCTGTGGATATATTTACTTGATTTCACACAGGGCAAAAAAAAAAAAAAAAAAAAAAAAAGTCTTGCTTTCTTTTTTCTGTCTATATCAAATAAATAAAAGCTATGTATAACAAGTTGCAATGTAAAAATTTAACCAGGCAATTAATTGACTTCATGGCACTTAAATTTGGGTTAAAGTCAGGCTTTTCTATCTTGTACACAACTGTAGGACAGAGTAGATGCTACAAAATAAATTCAAGTTCTAACTTGTCAGAAAAATCTTATGTTAAAGTTAGAATCAAAGGGACTGTGTTTTCTTTTATCTTCAGAATTCAATGAGAGCTACAGTGGAATTGCATGAAGGTAAGAAAGAAGCCTATCCATCGATCAAAACCTTAGTCACTTTGGGGAAAGAAGATCTATCTATTAAGGTAAATGCCTAAAAACAATACACATTGCAAACCTGCTAGGTTTAGAGTAGAATGACTTCTAATTTGAAAAAGCAAATAGATTATTGTGTCACCTCCTTCATATTCATTAGAACAGAATATTTTCAGTTGGGAAGGACCTACAAGGAACATCTTGTCCAACTGCCTGACCACTTCAGGGCTCACCAGTAGTCAAAGCACGTTTGTTAGGGGCAGTATCCAAATGCATCTTGGTCACTGACAGGCTTGGGCCATTGACATCTCTCCAGGAAACCTGCTCTGCTCTTTCAGTGCCCCTCCCATACAGAAATGCTTCCTGATGTCCGCTCTAAACCTCCCCTGATGTTGCAACTTTGAACTGTTCCCACATGTCCCATCGCTGCATCCAGGGAGATGAGATCAGCACCTCCTCCCTCCCAGTTCCCCTCCTCAGCAAGCTGTAGACCATGGCAAGGTCACTCCCAGCCCACTGTTCTCCAAACCAGACAGCCCCAAAGTTCCTAATTGTTCCTTTAGTTAATTTTTAAAGTAATTTAGATAATGCTTCTTGATGTTTTGTGGGGTTTTTTTTCAGAACCTAATGTTTAAAACTCTTCAATTTTCATTCCTTAGATAAGTGACCAAGGTGGAGGTGTACCTCTAAGAAAAATAGACAGATTGTTTAACTACATGTACTCAACAGCACCCAGGCCCAGTCTGGAGCCCTCAAGGGCTGTGCCTTTGGTAAGCAATTGCAATACGTACTTTAATGTTCCTTTGCAATACTCTGATTTTACATTTCGCTTCGCTGCAGCCTGTTGGATCAGGTTTTCCATTGAGGAAATGCTTTATCATTAGCAAGTCTTTCCAGGTAGAACAGAAGAAAATTAATTCTGTTATCATCACTTAGTCTGTGGAATAGAAAATTACTTTGCTTTGTCTTGACATTTCATTCTTGGAAACAAGCATAAAAAATCTGCACAAGCACAGTATTTTCACAGGTTAATGGGCAAGATCATTAGTGCAATATTACTGAGCAGGTGAATGAGTGACCTAATGAGCTCCTCTTTGATGTAGAAATTACTCTTAATCTAAGTTTCCTATCATAAACAGATTAAAAAGCTGGGCCACACTGCTCAGCACTTGAGAAGCATCTTCTGGCAGTGCACAAGTGTTGCAGTTCATTTGGGGGGGCTCCCCAGGGAGTCCCCAGAGGGCCCCCTAAGCTGAGGGCTGGCTGGCAGCAGCAGGCAGGCAAGGAGACTCCACACGGCTGCTGAGGGTGCTGATTAGATGAGGGTTTATTGGGGGTCCCACCCCCGGGAGCAGCATGGTTACTGAGGGAGAAGGGGGGAAGGGGGAGGGAGGGGGAGAGAGGGAGAGCCCAGGGAGAAAAAAGGGTCAAGAGGGCGACTCGTCTCCCTCACACAGCTTAGGAGGGAGATTCAAAGTGGGCGCGGAATCAGACTTGGGCCAATGGGATCACAGATACATGAGACTTCAGGGGAGGGTCACAGCTTGGGATGAACCCTACATTTTGGAGGGGTGAGACAGAGCATAACATTTAACTAAAATGCAACACCACACACAAGCTTATACTGAAGCTTGAAGATGATTTTTGTCTGAGTTATGGACTGTAAAAACACATCAAAAACCATTCCTGATCCCGCACGTGGCATGAACATCTTTGGTATGTTCCTATTTAATTGGAAATACCTTATGTGATACTCCTTTCTGAGATGCATCAGGGCCATGTTTCATATAAAAAAATACTTCCCCATAGTTTCTTTTAGACAGGCAAATTATTTCAGTGTTGAATGAGTAGATTCTTTTAGCAAGCATGGTTTTAAAAAAATCTTAAATACTATTTCTAAATTGTTTTATTAAATTGCATATTGGCTCATTGTGATAAAAATTGTATAGCTACTGTTCCACTTGACTGGTTTCAGTAAGTGGATTAATACAGATTATTTTGCCTCTACTCATTTCTGTTGCTTTTGATGGAATCCTTTATCTCTAAGCCTGTTGGGAAGTTGATTCTCTAAGAAACTTCCTTTCCCTGCTTTGGAGCATTCTCATCTAACATGTTCCTAAGTGGTTGGGCTTTTTCTCCCCTACTGATACTTCTGTGCTTCAAGTGCCTTCAGATGAATAATGGGGCAGAGAATGGAATCACAGGATCATTAAGAATGGAAATGACCTCCCAGGATTGAGTCCAACCTTTGACCAAGCACCACCATGTGAATTAAACCACAGCACCAAGTACCATATCCAGTTGTTTTCCTGAATGCTTCCAGGGATGGTGACTGACTCCAGTACTTTCCTGGCCAGCCAGTTTCAATGCTTGACAATCCTTTCAGTGAAGAAATTCTTCCTGATGTCCAACCTGAACATCCCTGGCACAGCTTGGGATGGGACAAGAGGGCTGTTCCCTCTTGTGCATGTGACTGTTTTGGATATAAAATCAGTTCAGAATGACTCAGAGGTAATAAATTTCCTCTTAGCTTATGAGCAGAAAGTCTTGATGGTGCTGCCTTGGCCCACAGTGGGTACCATTGTGGCATGGCATGCATTGCACTGGGTTTACCCCTTTGCACTGTGGGAGGTGTGAAACCCAGTCCTATGTCTGCACTGACTTGGTACTCATCCTTCACAGCTCCTACCTCTACAGCACATCTCAGTCTTATATTTCAGACTTCTGCTTTTTCATAGAAAATCATCTTGAATGTGGTGAGAGGCAACAGGCCTTAATTCAAATATAAGCTTTTTTCTTTGTCACAAATGGTAGACTCTCTCTTGATGCATAATCTGCCTTTGTTCTGTCTTACTTTTGATCAGCAATTTACCCTATCAGTCTACAAGGATTTCTTGAAACTTGTTCTCAGGATAAACTTATACCTTGATTATCAGTTGTATTCACTATTAAACTGTCTTTTCCTTTGTAGCTCTGATTGTAAAATGTGTTCGTCTTAGGACTGACACTATTCTTTTTTCTTTTTCAGTGCATCTTTAGCAATGCATTGCTATATTTACTTCCTCATCTTCAAAACTGCTTACTTTGATTCTGTGGCATTTATCTCTGGTATTCTTCTGTATCCCATTTTCAGGCTTTATTTTCCTTTCCCAGTCTATGCCCTTGTAGTCAAACCTACAAAGGATCCACCTCTCTTGTGAGTCTGGCAGCTTTTGCCCTGTGACTCTGACCAATGCCTGCACAAGACTGAAAGTTGAGAAAAGCTGTTCAGCTCTGTTATCTGCATGTGTGTGCAGAAAGAAAAAAAGTCATAAACTGTGAGTCTGTGCCAAATCTTGCCACTAACAGGAACAAGGACTTATCAGTGAAGTTTGACATGTTATGTATTATGGCCCAGATCCAGTTATAAAAACAATTATGCAGTGCTTTGTTTGTCAGTCTGGAAATAAAAGTCCTTCAGCAGAAAGGTTCCACATAACTCCTCTTTGATGTCCATACAGAAGGAGTCTCTTTAGTGCCAAAGACCAAACCACTAAAGAATTACAGTGCTGCAGAAGGTTAGTGGTGTGTCATCCTTGACTTAGGTAATATTCTAAGCTAAGCTGGGGTGAAGTGTAAACAGATATATTTTACTGTTCTAACATTTTTTCCCATTGTTATATGATCCCCTCTCTAGTTTATGAAACATTCATGGAATTGGGCAGTGGAAGAGAGGTATCCTTCTGTTGATTGGGGAAAATTTTTGCTCCCTTGTCATTGCAAATGTTGTTTAAATCCTGCTGAGAAACCTTGTTACCATGGCAGCATTCGGATTCTAGTGGGTTTTAGGTTCATCTGCACTGCACATAGAGTACAGATTAAAACACATGGTCGTGTTTAATGATAGGAGGTTTTCTTAGGGAATTTAATGATTCTTTCCGACAGCATTTGTTTATAGTAGGAGAAACATGGCTTAAATTTGTTTTAATTAAAATCTGTTGATGCTAGTAACACAGAAATGTAATAATTTCCTTTTTGTTTAATGCGTACCATAAGATTTAATGATAAATTTGCTCTAAAGAGTTTTCCTCTCTCAAGGCAGATGTGCCATCACGGTCTGTTCTGTCCTCTAGGTCAAGCACAGGTCTGTGTAATAAACACCTCTTGTTAATTGTCTTTTGTGAAGTAGACCCTTTGCAAGGCCAGGATTTAACCAGGTACTCATCTGGAGGCTGTCTCTGTAGTTGTTGTAAGTTACCTGGTTTGGACAGCACCCTAAAGGCAGTGCACAGAGGGGCTGACAGGAGATGTGTGAAAGAGGGCTGTGTGAAATAATGATGTGGGCTAGCACAGAGCATAAAGGAACAGGAGACAAACAGAAGTTGGCTTTTAAGGAGGGGTAGTTCTGGAGTGAGAAAGTATAAAATGTTTTCAGTATTGTTTGATACTGCCCTTTACTTGAGCTGGTCCTTGGGGTATGGACTGTCCACAAGTTGCCTTTTGGTTGCTGTGCTTTATAATTCTGTAATGGATTTATTATCCAGTCTCCAGAGGAGGAAATCAGCTTTTGATTTTTTTTTTAGTTCTTTCTAAGATAGCCAAATGAATTTTTTAGAAGTTAAAAAAGAAATATCTGAAGTTTCAAGGCCAGGTGTTTGAAAGTGATGCATGTGTCTCTAGTGGGAGATGAAATTTCTCTTTGAGAAATTTAAAACATGATATGGGGAAAAGTGCAGCTAAACAACTGTTTTACCTCTGTTAATGGACAATAATAGCTGTGACAGGCAGTGTGAAAAGAGTATATTTGGCATTTCTGTGTCTCATTTTGCTCAGAACTGAGTGAGCAACTGCAAACCAATTTAATACTAAATTTAGAATTCTGTAAAAACAAGACAAAACCAGCCAAAAGATATTGTAGTAGATGACAGCAAGAGAATTTGTGATGGACACTGTAGTACAAGTTCTTTATTGTTCACTTTTCCCTCAAGGGATCGCCTATAAAGTGATGCCACATATTAGCTGTACATAATGGTTGCAAATCCTTCTTCTTAGCATTCTCTTTTTTGTATAATTTCAGGCCTTTGTTTATAAAAATCAGGGCATGTTTATCACTTTCTGTCAGGTTTCTTTTGTAGAAATATTATTGTGGAATGAATTTACTGGTTTTCTGAAAGCGTCAAGTGTCTGTTTTCTCTCGTAGTCCACCCCTACTACCTTGCCTTGTATATGTTTGGGTTTTTAATCCCCAAATGCTTGTGTGTTTGGAATAGTTCCTTTATTGCACTGGATAGTCCTGAAAAATTCAGGTGGGATTTGGGTGCATAACCAACCACTGTGGTTCTCAGCACACAGCCAGTCATCTGAAAGAGTCATGTGTTCAGCAAAATCTTACTCCCTGGCTCCAGAGAGAGAGACTTGGAGGGTTTTCTTACAGCTTTTCTGACAAGGGAGGGTAGGAAGAGGTGCCATGTGATTGATCTTGTTGCAGGCATGGTTATGAATATTAGTTTTGTCAATTTAAAATCTAAACTTTGTGCCCATCAAGTCCATTATGCTTTGAAAATTGTGTGGACTGTACTTCGTCTCAGTCCTCAGGAGATCATTCAGTGCTGTGGAATCCTGATCTTTTGTTAAACAGAGAGGATAATTTGCCTTCTGTTAGTCTGAGTGTTCCTCTGCAGGACTCTGCTGATCTCGGTGGCATCAGCAGTTACTTAATAGTGTGACCTAGATGAAGTAGACAAGAGTTGTCTTTGGCTTTGTTCTGTAGTCTCCTGAGTGTGGATACATTTGAGAGAATGATTGCAGGCTTGGGGGAGAAAAAATATACTGTCAAAACTCTGATTATTTTCTAAAGAAAGAATGCAATGGTCAGCAATGGTCCTCACAGCGAGGAAGCTGTGTAGAGCTTTGGTTTGCTTTGCTGGTGGCCAGCAGCATGTCTGGTATGCTGCAATTTCCTGCCCCTGAGAAAGTGCAAATGGACAAGGATCTTCTAGCAAAGGACTCAGCCCTTTTTGTACTAAAAACTAATGCACATGAGAAAAGGAGCTTGCTCAAAAGGCTGCATATGGACTTAGAGTATAAGCTGAGAAATAAAGGAAAGCTTCAAAAAGAACTTGATACAAATCTAATATTTAGGTATCCTCTCTTTTGTAAATTAATGAAGAGATCTGCTGCATTTTTTTAACTTTTCATCATGTTTTTACTTTTGTTCTCTTGTTTTTACAGGCTGGGTTTGGCTATGGATTGCCAATTTCTCGTCTGTATGCGAGGTACTTTCAAGGTGACCTTAAACTCTACTCAATGGAAGGCGTGGGTTCAGATGCTGTTATTTATTTGAAGGTATGAATTTCACCCTTTTATAAACTAGTAATGCAGTGCAGGTTGTTTGTAGCAGGTTCTTTTCACTCTTCAGCTTGTTTTCAAATTTCTTTTTGCTATCTTTGACACTTTTACCTAAATCAGTTACATAAAATCCTAAACCCCAAGGTTATATATGTTAATCTGGCACTAACACGACTTAGTTTGCTTTGATTTTTTTTCAGCCCCTCTGTTGGATTGTTGGATTTGTTAATCTGTCATAAGTGGTGAATCTTCCAAGAACTGTGATAAGAGATAATTTTGGTTAATGCTTTTTGATTCTTAAGTTTTGTCCACAATAGAAATGACAAGGCTATTGGCCAGCCTGACTAGTAAATACGTTCTTTTTTATGCAGTTCTTGATGCAATAGACTGTATTGGTCCTGTTGTCATTTTTTGGGACAGCTCAGGCTACTCAGGGGCTAAAGGTTGACACTGCTTGAATTTCATCAGGGAGTTTAAAAGAACAGAGTGGATGGCTCGTGTAGGTTGTTGGCTTTGCACTGTCACTGTGCCCTGCTGTATATAGCAAGTGACTTGTGGACTCCTCTGCTTCTGATGGGTTTGATCCTGTGCTTGTGTGTGTGGAGGAAACTGTCTGGCCTTTCTCAGAGGAAAAACATGGCCCAGGGCACTGAACTGGGTCAGCCCCCACAGGTCGGTGTGCTGGCAGAGCCCCAGTGCATTGGGGAGGGGAAGTGTCAGAGTAGCTGTCTGCTTTATGTCAGTGACAAATCTCACTGAAATGTTTCTGACCAAAAACCTTTTTCTTGCCATCTGTGTGGGCACCACTCCCTGGAAAGAAGGGGGAAGTATTTTTCAATGCTGTAATTTTCTTTAAACTTTGACTGAGACTTTGAGTATAACTAGAGCTACTAGTCAGAGTAGTGCTGTGGCATGTAACACTGGGATAACTGTGACACTTGCTGGGTGCAGAAGCTGTAACTGTAGAACTCGCCAGAGTATCACCTTGCTCTGTACCTCCAGTGATACCTAACCATTGCTTTTGTTTTTCCATAGGCCCTTTCAAGTGAATCATTTGAAAGACTTCCTGTTTTTAATAAGTCAGCATGGCGGCACTACAAGACCACACCTGAAGCAGATGACTGGAGCAATCCTAGCAGTGAACCAAGGGATGCTTCTAAATACAAAGCTAATCGATAATTTGCCACCTTTTGTCTCTGTTGGAGATGACCTCTGCATTCAGTATAAAGTCTCTGCTTTGTTCCAAAATCCTTCAAACCACAGTAGCTAATTACTTCCAAACAAAGACCTAATCAGGGCATTGAAAAATACTAAGAACAAAGTGATGATTGGGACTTAAAGGAAGGCACTGAGCACGTTTGGTATGTGAATCCTGTGTACTTCACCAGAATATGCTTGGTTGCTTCAGTCATGCATTGACAAAAGGGATTGCACTGTGATTGCACTTAAGAACACAATGTTGTAACAAAAAGATACTATTGGAAGTGGCCAGTTCTTATTGCAGTGTAAGCATTGGTAAGATGTGCAGAACCCCTAAGTGGTGAATGGTATCTTGCACAGCAATATGGTGTAAGAGGAAAATTCTAACATAGTTAAATGTGTGCTTCAGCAGCATTTGTATTGCACAGTGTCACCCCCAAGAGAAAATCCCTTTGAGCTCTTTGGATCTTATCTCTAGTGAGTTTATGAATGCATAGTTCTAAAAAGGGTTGTGCAGCTTTAAACTGATGCTTTCTCCAAATGCCCAAACCCATTTGTCATGTGCATACAAAAGTTGTGTTGTTACAAGATGGTAGGACTTTCCACTTCTTGGTATGCAACTTAATGATTTTCTTGACACAGAAATGCATTTCTATGCATTTTTCCTTGTTTTGAAGAAAGCTCCTAAGTAGTTAGATCATCTCTTCATACAAGAAATTCTGTCAATACAGGGGCAGGGAGTGATTCAAGTTCCTATTTGCTTACCATTTTAGGGGAATTGGGGAGGGGAGAGAAACGTTGAGAGGCCAGACAGCCAGTCACACAAATGAATTTGCCTTAAGAGTGTTGGTTGCTTGAAACCTGATTAGTTTAAAACCTGTAAATAGTTTGCAAAGTTATTTATACATTCAATGTCTGACTACAGTCTGGTAATCTGAATTTGTAGTGTATATAAAGATGTTGTACACCAGCTTTTGGAACATGTCATTGGTCTAAGTACATGAAACTGGAAACACAGTAGAAATGGGAGGGACAAAATGTGGCCAGTACCTGGTTTAAGTTAAAAAATATCAAAGATGAAAAAAATGCGAGTATTTTCCCCTTAAATTTATCGTAAGGGTCATTGCCGACTATTATAAAACTGTTCCTCACAAAGTCTTTGCCAAATGCTGTTTCTGATACTATGGCCTTGCAGAAAAACCTGTGAAATTTAGAAGCTCTGGTGATACATTAGCTGTGGCAATAAAGGAGATGAGTTGTAAGCAGCTCTGATGCACCCTCAATTTCTCTTAGGTGTTTTGATATTTTTTGGAAAGATAATAGAGATTTTAGCATGGAAAAATTAAACTTGTTTACTAAAATTTCGGGGGAACTGTCCCTTTTGTCCTCCCAGTATTTATTTTTATAAAGAACTGATTTATTAGGGAAATGCTGAGAAATTCCTAGGTATTTTAAAAAAAGAAAAAGAATCTTAGTTTGACTTTACAATAGTACTTTGCACTTCATAGCACGTCTCATTGAAGGATTATAAAGTGCTTTGAGCAATAAACTCCATAGAGCCCCATTTCTGAGGAGTCCAAGTTCTTGCCTTGCCTGTGCAGTGAGTTCCTGACCTTGTGTGAGCAGTGGATGAGCTCCCAGGGCTCGAGGTGCCGTGGCTGTTCCCACACACAGGCACTGGGATCGGGCCCCTGGGAGCAGCGGCTCCTTGTCTCCACGGGCTGCTGCCCTTCCCTGCGGAGCAGCTGGCAGCAGGGCAGCTGCTGAAGGCTCTCCCCCTGGTCAGCTGGGCAGTGCTGCCCTCAGAGCCCCTCAGAGCCCCCTCTGCCCGAGGCAGGAAGAGGACGGGGCTGATGGGGCCCTCCCGTGCCCAAACCGGACTTGTCTGGCCCTGGCCAGAGGATGTGACACGTGTGGCCTCCAGAGCAGCAGCTCCCAGCACTGCAGGCACTGCTGCAGAGAGGGCAGGTTGTTATTCAGGCAATACAGCTGTGGTGAAACCAGGGGAATGGTTTGACCGAAACACTGGTTGCAAGTTACATCTACTAAAATTTAGTTATTTATCTTCTGCCCCCACCTGTAACTTCATACTGTTTTTAAAATTATTTCAAGTTCCGTATATTTTATAGTAATTGCAGAGGAGGTTTTGCTTCAAGATAGAAACCTGTGATGAAACTGATGTTTCCTCAGTTGCACGTGGTCAGTTTTTTATAGAACATTACCCAAAATATTCCAAGGAATAAGGTTGTCTGTATAACAAACTTGAGTTTCAGCTTTTGTTAGAAATTGTATTTTGAAGTAGTAAATCTGACCTGGTACTTGTTTTTGGCTGTCTCCTGATACATGATGAGGGGAGAGAACAGAAAGCAAAGGAAGGATGCTGACACACTGGACTTGTTTTCATGAGGTGCATGTAGGCCATGGGAGCCATGGGATGTAAACCATGGAAACTGAACAAAAGCTGAAGTTACCGTGGAGGACGTTATGCTGTGTTAGTGATGGCACTTCTGGATCCACAAAAACAACTGGCTGCTTGCAGGACAGGAGTGCTCCAGTACTTGAAAACTGAACTCCCCTGAAATGACACCCATTTCCAAGAAGCCTGAGCTTGTACAAACACCTCAAAACAGCAGGCTGGAGCACAAGGAATTAATTTTCTTTCCATTCCCCAAGGTTTTTATGGGAGCATTACAATGAATACAAGAGAGAACTTTTCTTCTCTCCAACCTTGTCCAGGCAGCCTGTGCTTTAGTGGCATTCCCAGGTGTGCCATCAGTTGTTCCCCACTCATTGTCCTTATGCCATGTTTCTGCACAGGGCTATTAGTCTGAAAACTGTTTCAGGAAGCAGCAACAGCAGCCCTTCAGTTAGGAGAGGGTTTTTAAATGGCTGTGCCTGAAAAATGAGCATGGGTGGGTTTTTAATATGGCTGGTTTAACTACAGATACTGACTTTTTTTTTCAGTTATTTCTACCTTCGATTGAAATCTCTTATCACTATGTTTTAATATCTTGTTAATTCCAAACTTTCTGATGATACACAAGTATATTTCCTCTTTATGAATTTCAGAGTTATGGCCTCCTGATGTCATTGCAACCTGCTTGTTTTGACTTACAGGACACACAAATACAAAAAAGTTTTCAATGAAAATGTCCTTACCTGTTGTGTTTATGATTAACAAACTGAACAAGAGATGTTTGCTCCTTGATTCTTCCTGAGAACTTACAAACAACTTCTGTATGTCATAGTGTAACAAATAGTTTACTTTTTGTCCATTGTGCATTTTTCTGGTGTATGTGTCTTGAATGTAATTTTATTACTCCTCTGCCTAGTTTAATATTAATAGAAGTCTCTCCAAATCATGTACATATGCTCCCTGCTTTTCTAGGCTTTGTTTCAAGGCAGCAAGGGGTCTTTCAGAGACCACATTTGATGAGAAAAATTCAGAAGATACCAAAATGCTTCTTTTGCAACTCAGGTGCAGACTTTGTGTAATTGACTGTGATGACCTAGGAGAGCACAGACAAAGTCTTTGTCCTGCTGCAGTCTGTGCTACCTCTTGGGCAGTGTTTAAAGCAGGTCCATTGGCACATGCTTAAAGAATATGGATATTAATTATAGTGTTCTTGGAAAACTCAGGCTACTTTTTGGCCATGAGAGGCTATATTTACTGCTACAACTGGGTAGCATTCTTTTCTTTGTCCTCAGTAGCATTTGCTTTGAAACAGCTGTTCACTTTCTCCAAGAAGTGAGCAAGAGTGATCTTTAGTGCAATCTCCTGTTCACCTCCACCCAGACATAGTATTTAAGGTGATATCTTGACCTCATTGACATGGAAGAGGTTTCCTCCCTCCTCACCTTATTAATGGGTACCTCTCAATCCTTATGTGTGAGGTGCTGCAAAAGTGGTCAAGATTCATGAAAATCATTCTGTAGAAAACAGCCTCAGTGTTCATTGTTGGTATTTATCTTGAGGATAACCGTGCCCCATTGTACAGCGTTCCCTTTCCTCGCTTGTTTCCAGGTTGCCGTGGTTTCTGCTAGCTCTTCCTTGCTTCTTCCTGGCATCCACACCTGTCTATGGAGTCACATATGTAACTGTGGTTTTGCTGAAGTTAAGAGAATGTGATGGCACGTGACAGAACAACGTGTTACTGACGTCAGAGGTTGAGTTTGTTCACAAATGAGGAACGCAGCTATAAAATGTGCGGTGACTTCAGGGCTGAGTCTTGTAAATAGTTGCACGAGTCACCAATGTATGAGAGGAATGCCACTTAAATGAATGTTCTCAGGATCAGGACTCAGGCTGTTGATATTAATTTGAAACAATGAAGATTTGTGTAATTGAAGTGGCTTTCTAATTAAAAATAAATAAGAAAATTTAAAGTTCATGTGCTTTAATTGAAGCATTATGTTGCCTTAAAAGCCCTCAGTAATCAGCATAGTGAACTTGTTTGCTTCTTAAATCTGGAGGGGATTTCATGTGGTACTAGAAGGATTGACGAGTGTATGATAATTCTGACATTGCCCTTCTGGTGTTAATTGCTTTATTGAATTTTTCCTTCGAATTGAATACTGCCAAGAGGTGTTGGACACAGTCCTCTGAAATCCATGCCCTCTGCAGGTCGCATCAGGCAGGGCCAGGTTCCAGGCAGTGCCCTGGGTGCTCTGGGCACTGCAGCAGGGGTTGTCCTCAGGGGCCTGCAGGCTGGCTCAGCTCACATGGGAGGTGTGCTGACCCTGCACTGGCGTGTGATGAGTTTGTCGTGTGGGTGGAAATTTAGTCCCTTTGTCCCCAAGGTCAGGTACAGGACAGCTCTTCCCGGTGAGCTGCTCTGTGTTGCACCTGGCATCCACAAGGGAAAGTGGTCTCGTGGTGCCTTTCCTCTGAGGTGGCATTGTTTGAATCTACTAAACCTCTAATGGAGGAGTGAGAAGGTATTTTTCATGAGATTACTTGGCGATATTTTAAATTTATTTTTGAATCTTCTGGTACTTGTCTTGTTTCTAGTCTGTTACCTGTGTATGTCACTTGTGTATACTCTTATTTTCCTTTTTTCTTTCCGTGGTTGACAAATAAAATTACGTAAAAACTACACGTTGACATTTTTAAGGGACTGGTTTGGTTTCACACAATATGGAGCTCAGTTTGTGATTTGGCACTCCAAGGTCAATTTCTCACATGCCTACAGAGGAGCACCCTCAGAGAGCTGCACTTGGGAGCTCAAGAGGAATTTTAACATATGAGCAGCTTTTGGGTTTGGGTTTTTTTCTGCTATATAAACCTCCCAAAAGCTAATTCTCAGATTGTTCTTGACAGCCAGAAGAGCTGTTATAAACAGATATATAATGCCCAAGGCTTCTAGCTTGAAATTTCTTCAGCGTTCCATGACTTTTTATTTTCTTGAATAACTTAAGAATGCATATAAAAACCCAAAGTTTGTTACCAAGTAGTTCTGGAGCAGGAAAATGCTTGGGGACCTGTCCTGCTTGGCTCATTAGCTTTCTTATTAAGTAATAAATGAGGCTCCAGATGGTCTGAATTTTGCTAGAACTGAGATAATTTTCTTTCAGATTAAGAATTTATTTTAAAACTTCAGCTGAGAAGAAATCTGTGTGTTGTACTCTCTCACTGCTTACCATTTGCCGTGACGGGGTATTCACAGGAGCTGAGTAGTTAATTAAGTAGCTCAAAATTGCAAAATGTGTCAGCATGTACTGCATATTTGACAGTTGCTGCCTGTAGAAGATGAAGCAAACATTTGCAGCAGCAGTATAATGAAGATTTATGGCTTTAGGACACAGGCATATGTGGGAGAACAATTTGTAATAAGGGATCAGTTTCTTGTTATACTATTCATGCCTTTTTTAGATGGCTGTAGACTTACTCAGTACTTCAGTTTGTTGTTTTCAGTGGAAAGAAGCCTTGCAGTAGAGTTTTTAAATGAAGTGAAACATATAAAACATGTCAGGCATGCTTGATAGGAAAAAATAAACTTTCAAAAAGTGTCAGATCAGTTTATATTCATGATCTAACTCAGAGGCTGTTTTTACTTGAAGCTTTTGTACTGTTTTCTCTGGGAGTTAGATGGAGTGTAGTAAATAATAATGCCTGCTGTGTGTTGTCTAAGAGCAGCAGCCATTTAGAAATGGTGCCACAGCAATCCCAAAGTCCTTTTACGTCCTACAGACTTGCTTAACTTTCGTATTTCTTTGGCCCAAGCTACTCCCCTCATGTGTCTCCTAGTCCAAAGGCAGTAGGCACATCACTGCTTCTGCCAGTGTGCAGCTGGAGCCAGCACTTGAACACTGTAAAACGATTTTCCATTTTGATCTGCCACTGTGGATTCTTATCCTGAAATTAATAAATGTGCAGGTACCTGCAATACACTGATTTAAAAGATAATTTTCAGAAGAAAGCCTCAGTTCTTCCCATTTTCCAGGTCCCACGTTGACTGTTTTGGTATTTGGAAGCTTTCAGAGGAGTTTCATTGAAGTGCTTGTGGTTGTGGGAGCTGATGCTGCACGTTGTGCCATGAGAGCTGTTTTGGCAGACTCAGGCCTGTGGGTGTGCGTGGCTGCTCCTGAGCACCTCCCTTGCCTGATCCAGTTGGCTCTTCCCCCTTTGGTTAATCAATCTTTGTGGGCATGGAATGCTTGATATGGGGGCCAGCACTCGAGGCATGGTCAGGTTTGCACTGAGGTAAAGGAAGGTGGCTCTCTGTGTGTGCCAGGTGTGAGTCACAGCTGTGCGGTAGTTTCTCTCTGTTGTTGCAATAAAGGTTAAGTTTTTCCCCTAGGGAAACAAATCTTCCTTCTTGGTTTTCAGATCTGGGTGTCCCTTCAGTGAATGGGTGTCTGTGGTCAGTGTGAGGCAGCACTGAAAACTGCCTGTGTAAAACCGCTGGCTCCTGCACGTTGTGATGGACAAGGCTGCCACTCACAAACTGTTTCACAAACAGCCATTTGTGATGGGTGAAGAGGCTGGAGTTATGCTTTGTTCTGGTCTTTTGAAATGCATTTTGTCTTGCTGTTAGTCCTTAAATACATAATACATCTCAACTTTTGGATTCTTGGTAAACAGTTGAGTAAAACATGCAAGAAGATATCTTGGGTAGTTCTCTGTGGGTGCAATTTCATTCAGGTCAGAATGGCCAGAGTCAGTTCTGCTGATGGCATGGCACCACCACCACTCATTGCATAATGGCTGGGTTTTAATTAGCTCCTGTGTGGTTTAGCTCTGCATTCTTAAAGACACTTTTACTTCCCAAAGTGGAAGTTTAAAGGTGTCAGAATAGAGGTGTTTGATCTCACAGCATTATTTTTTCCCCTTTCTTTAAAAGATACAGACTATGAGCTTGTGGGTTTTCTAACTGTTCTTCGTGTTCTCTCTGTGGCTGTGGTACCAGGTTTGTGCTGTGGGGTCATCTGAAGAAAAGGTTCTCTTGAGGAGGAAAAAGGAAATTAAAACAAGCCACCCAAGATTTGTGATGCTGTTTGAATTATATTTAATTTGGAACCAGCTATTCTGGGGGCATTTTGTTAATTCTTACACAGGATATGGCTTTATGCAGTTGTGTTTGCATGTGAACAATATGAATATTTAAAGTGTTAGGTTGGTCTGGAATAAATCTACTCATTTGTGAGAGGCCTTTTAGATAACCAGTGGGGGATGAGTGGAACAAATGAAAATTTCCCCCAAGGGATAGTTTCCCATTTTGTTTTGGCATTTGGCTTTTAATGACATACCATAGAAGAACAAGCTCAGGACACTGGTAAAATGAAGCTCATTAACTTTTAAACTCATGATGATATAAACTATCTTAAGTATGGCCAAGTAGCAAAGTAACTGGATCCCTACTGGTTAATGTGTTAGTTATGAAATAAAAAAGCTGGAGCCCAGTATGGTGTGTAGAACATTAAAATAACATCCCCTGCTGGTAATCAGAACTGGTCACTTGTAAAGAGCAGGTTAGAATTTATCTGCTCTTGCTGCGCAGATGATGCCTTTGCAGTTCACAGTCACTTCATTTTATGGCAAACCAGTGCTTGTAGAGAAATATAATTAGAGAATCACAGGAATACGGTAAAAAAAATACCACAAAATGTGCTGAAATAATTTATTCTATCAAAGCTGTTTCTAGAATTTGAGTATGTGTGAGACTTGATGTGCACATGCAGCCTGGTTGGTGCCACCAGGGAGGATTTTCCCTTTGAGTGTTCCTGCTGTCATGTGCTTAGGCACAGGAATAATTGAGATAATGGAACATTTTTGTATTGATTAATCCTGTTAAGCATTAATAAAATTAAATTGTGTTTTTGTGAAAGGCAGAACTGCCTCCCCTGGCTCAGAACTTGCAGTTCCCCATTCCTTGTTGAAGCAGGGATTGATGCCATTGAAGAGTATCTAAAAGGAGGTGGAGATACCAGGTGTGAAAGAACTGTTTGAACTGGCCATGAATAACTGCTGGGGCAGGGGAGTTCGGGTCTCATGTTGGAGGAACTGGTTGTAACATGGGAGCCCGCTGCATTCCGCTGGGAGCTCCGGCAAACGCGCTTGTCCTTGGAAGCAGCTCAGTTTTTGCTGGAGTCTCAGTCCCACATTCCCCACTTAGCACAGTGAAAGTGCACGTCCAAAGGCTTTCAGGTATTTTTATTTCAGTCTATATCTGTCTCTTCTCCCCTCAGGAAAAGCCATGAGGCAGTGGCCTTGATTGCCATTTGGATTAGAAATGTTAATGCTGCCCTTCCTTACACCAGGAAAGGGCCTTCCCTTTGGAAAGAAAAGGGCAGAGAACACCTGTGTGTGTGTGCTTGTGGAACACACATTGTGTTTTGAGAGGAAAGGGAGTTCTTGCCAAAATCCAATCCAAAGAGTTCTTAAGACGGTTTGGTACTTGAAAAGGTCTCCATGCAAGAGGCGAAGCCCTGGCTCCATTTCCTGCCTCACTTTGAGCTCTGTTTTATGGGAAGGTCAGGGAGTTATGTGCTATCACACAGGAGACTTTCCATGATGGTTTGGTACCCTTTTACAAGCAAATTTACTGTAGCATCAAACCTTCCTTCCTGCTGAGCTGACAGGCCTGGTGTTGGTTCAGGGACTGCCTTGTTCCTGAGGGGTTTGGACCAAAACAAGGGTCCCCTCTGGGCTGGGCTGCACACCATAAGCTCACTCCCAGGGATGGTCCTTACACATCTCCCAAATGGTACCAAGGCACTGCTGAAAACCGACCCAAATCCATCTCAGGGGACACAGGGAACCTTGTATTATCTGGGAGCGTTTTGGTGTAGACTCTGTGCCATTAAATAGTTTTTCCCCTATGCTCAATGACTTTGAAATTTGCTTATTCTGTAATTAAAAATGTCTTGGCTAGGAAGTCCTGAGCCTCCATTTGCTGTTTCAGTTTCTCCCTGCCTGAGGCAGGACTGTTGAATAAATAACCTTTAGAGCTGCTGCAGGTACTGACTTCTTACAGAAGGGACAAACGGGAAAGAGCAAAGCAGGAATATTTGCACACCAGACTGACTTGGTTCAGGGAAGAGTCAAGTCCAAAAGCCAGTGTCAGGATTTGTCCCTGTGGCTCATGTTTGCTGCTGCCGTTTTCCATCTGGCACAGCCATACATCATCTTGGCACCCATGAGAGCAACTCAGTTGCTGCTGGGGATGGTTTTCAGCAGTGGAACCAGAAGGGCTGCAAAAGCACCGTTTCTTTCTTCTACTTTGAAGAAAGAATTAAAATATTGGTTCCTGATTCCACTGTGCTGGGGCAGGGTAAAGAAGGTACCAGACTTGCTGATGTTAATGCTGCACCTTTCCAGCTGGGACGAGCACTTCCTCACCTTCACCCACACTTTTCTGCTTGCAAGGTAAAGGCAAGGAGAGGTGATCCTGTTAGTGCAGAGAGCAGCAGAACTCAAGCAGCAGCCTTTTGGGCATGTTGGCAGAGCTGCTCTCATGGCTTTTTGTGGGAGTGTAAAGCCCTGGGCTACCAAGGATGGGGGTGACAGGCACTGTGCCATCACTGGGGTTTCCTCTGCAGGTGCTGTTCACGTGTCCAAAGATGCTGTAAAATGAAGGGGAGAGGCAGCTGTGTCTGTCATACACTTTATTGTTCATGTGAAGCTTGGCTGATAAATAGGACTAAATTAAAGCAATACTTGTGAAAAGGAAAACCCAACCATGACTCAGAAGTGCAAAATTGCCTTCCACGTGTCCAGACACCATGAGGTTCTGGTTTGCAGGAGACAGCACATGAATGTACCAGCAGGGCAAAGACTTCAGCTTACCAATATCCTAAATGCAAACAAGACACCTGGTACAGAATATGGCTTTGTTGCTGGATAGCCACCTGTGACCCTGAGAAACAGCTTCTGTTTAAGAACAGGTCACTGGTGAGTTTTTCTCTAGTTCCCATGTACAAGTCGTGGTGCTGTCTCCACTTAAACCACTGAGCAAGGGCTGCTGAACTGTAAGTGCTAGGAAAGCAGAATGAACAAGAAACAATGGTAAAAGCAAACAACAAATCCTTGCCCACCTCCATTGCATTTGGATATGGCTCATCTGTCAACAGCACCAGTAGAAGCAGACAGTTCCTGTGGTGGAGGAGTGGTTTGTGATGGGAAGACTTAAGACTTGCAAAGGATCAGAAAAACTTAACAAGTGCATCTCAGGTATGAAATTACAGTAACAGGTTGCCTAAGGCTGAGAAAGGTCTTAATTGCATCATCCCATCAGGCACACAGCTGGCGGCAGCTGAAATATCTGTGGCTGTCCCTTTGCACATTCCCTATTTCCTGCTCACCTGTTTTTGCAGCTCTGTGAAGGAACTAGCTTGACTCCAGAGGACAAAGTGCATGAGATGCTGCGTACTTGGTCTTGTGGTGGTCTCTGAGAAGTGTGTGGCAAAATGTTGCCAAAGAAAATCAGTCACCTCGTAGTGGAGGAGGGATGAAAGCTGTAGGAAGTGAGCAGAGTGTGGGGCTAATTTGGTGCCTTATACCAAGGTCTGTAACTTACTTGCCCAGAGGAGTATCTGGAAAGGTGTCTACCTACCAACCAGGTCACCCAGTGAAGTAAGGACAGCAGCCAGGGGGCTGCCAGCAAGCACAACCACCTCACATGCTCGGGCATCTTGGTCCCTCAGTTTTTTTCCAAGAGATATGTGGAGCCCTCCCTCCTCCAGCATTTCCTGTGCTGCCTGTGCAGGGAACCAGCAAATGCTGACAGCAGCCAGCGTGTCCTGGTGTGTTTGCAATTGGCACAGGAGTGCTGCTGTGGCTGCAGCCCCCTTCCTGGGCTGCCTGAGCCCAGCGGGCTGCCTGTGACACAGGGACAGTGGCAGCCTTTACCTGCTGGCCTGGCACCAAAGCTGCTGCCGGGCTGGAGAGCCTCAAACGTGCCTGTGCGCTAGGCAGCTGTGCCAGGCAAGCTTGGGAGCCAAACGGCATCAGTGGCACAGCCCCACCACAGTGCTGGGCGTTTCCTGCAGCTGTGGGGCAGAGCAGCCCCAGGGCTCAGGAATCCTGCCAGCTCCTGCAGCCACCCCAGCAGGTGTCACCTGAGGGGCTGAACATGGAACCAGACATCAGGCAGGAGTGGCTTTGCCAACTAGGAAGATCAGCATTGAGGGGAGAGCTTCACCTGTGTTTCTGCTTGAGGCAGTACATGTGTCACGGACAGAGAAAGAGAATATTTGTGCCTAATCCTGTTCAAACAGTTTCCTTTGGTTTTTTTTTTAATTTTTTTCTTCGTATTAGTGTAGAGGAATAGCCTTGGGATGCTCTGCAGGGGCTTTGTGTCTGTGAACACATCTTGTTTAGAGTTTGATGAGAAGTTTGTACTGGCTGAGTACCATGTGACAACAGCACTGTTTGCTTGTCATTTGCTGATACATAGCTGGGAGCAGCAGGTTTTCCTAGGAGGCCACGTTCAAAGGCCTTGGGATATTTTTATAATTCACCAGTAAAAACCATCAGCATCTTCAAACTTATTTCCTACACCACCACATTCCAACTATGGCTGTCTTTTCATTTACTTTCTTGCCTTCAAAGTGCAAAGCCAGGGAGCAAACCAGAAGTGATTAGGCAGCTGTTCAGGCACTAGGAACACGGAGAGTGATTTGATAAAGCAAAAAGCCTGACTCCTTACGTACACCCCACACAGAGGCTTGGTCAACAAGCAGCACTGAATGTGTTAAATGGATTTCCACCAACTTGCCTGGAGAGCTCTTCATTTCAGTGCATGATTTAGGCTCTGGGGCAGATGTTATTGAAAAAGAAAAAAATCCCAACTTTATTCCCAGTTTCTCAACATATTTGCTGCAGCAATGCCATTCCTTCACGTGCCAGAAGAGCTAAGGTCAGCAGGGTACAACTGTATCTTCTCTCTCTGCAGGCTGCAGCCAGCAATTCCCTGTGTGCTGGGTCTGGATCAGGAGCCAGCTGGGCTTCTCCTGCCAGTCCCCCTCGGTGCAGAGCTCCCACAGGCCTGGCCTGGAGCAGCAGGTGGAAAGCAGCAAGGCAGGGGCAGGAACTTGCACAGGGGTGTGGTTTTCTGTCAGTCCCCGGGGGCTGTGCCCGGCAAGTGCTGCTGGCTGGGCCTCCAGCACCGTGAGGGAGTGGGGATGGGATAAGCTCTTCCTGAGATCTCCCTTGCTGTGCTCCAGTTCATTTTTGACATCTCCCAGAGCACGATCCCTGCTGTCAGAGATACCCCTGGTGTTCCTCACGCTTCTCCCCATCCAGTGGTTGAGTTCATAGCTTGTTCTTCTGTCTCATGGTTAAAAAAATATATATTTTATTTTTCATCCTCGTCTCCCTCGCTCATGCTGCTGAGGGAGGCAGAGGCAGCTTTTGGAGAAGAGGGAGGGGAGGTCTTATTGATGACCCAGGGTGGAGATGGAGAACGGGACGGAGAGCGGCCTCGCGTAGGACTGCTGTTTGGGCTCTGCCGGGGAGAAAAAGCCTGGAGCATTCGGCCGCTTCGTTCCTGGAACATCTGCTTCTGCAAAAGCAAAGTGAAAAGATGCTCTGTGAGTACTGCACAGAGGGGAAGGCTGTGGGCAGGCAGGGGCTGCACTGTGCCTCTCACCAGGGAGTGAGCAGGGAGCCAGAGCCCTGGAGCATGGCTGGTTTGCCTCTGCTGTGCTCATGATAACCTGGTCCTTGCATGCAAGTTTTTACCTCAGCTGGGCCACCCCCAGTGTGAGAACACCGTGTGTACTGGCCTGAGCCACACACGAGGGACTCCCTCGGTGGTTTTTGCACGTGTTGGTCACACTCTTGCCTCCAAAGGTCACTTTCCTGCCTGAACACCCAATATTCCTAGTTCTCACAGCCTTTTCCTTCTAGAATGTTGGGAAGGACCACCCCTCTCCTCCTGAGCTTCCTGGCTTTCCTAGCCTTTATTCCTCTGTCCCTTCTTAAGGGAGATGGCCTGGTGCCTGCCAAGTACTGGCAGCCACTTCCCCAGCTGCCTGGAGCAGGCATGACCCAAACCCATAAATTAAGGGTGGGAATATCAGAATTGGGGTATCTGTTGAAAAGAGAAAACACTTGCAGGCTCTATGTTTTGCTTGGAGCTTTATTGTCACTTTTGCTTTGTAAAGCTGAGTGGAGGCCTGCCAGAGCTGGTGGGGTGGAAGAGACACCTCTGCAGTCAAGCAATCTGCTACACTAAGGCAAGTGCCTCTACTCATTAGCAGCAATGTGGCCTTGCGTCACGCTGGGTTACGGAAGACATGGTGTGTGCTGTGCAGCTGCTGCAGGCTTCACATGGAAAATGCCAAATCCGAGTGCCCTGCTGCTCCTCCTGGGGACAGGGAGTAAGAAGCCTCAACCTTGGCTGCAGGACTGGCAGTTGAGTCACAGGCGATGCTCGGCTGAAAGGAAGATCCAGCCCCAACAAAGTTAAATTACCACTCAAGTCTGAGAGAAAAATAATTGTGCAAAATGTATGGATTTGCCTTTTTTAGCTGAGATCCAGCTTGCAGTTGCCCAGTTTTCATCCTGTTCCTATTCCCCTTCCCTCTGCAGTGACTCTGCCCTGTGCTGACACAGTATCTGGCTGCTCATCTTGCTCTTTTTCCTCCTCTTTGTAACTCAGTATTCCCTGCCAGTGAAGAAGCAGATGCTGGTTTTCCCCTCAGGTTTCTGGGTGTTTGCTAAATCCCAGGGCTTAAAAATCAAGCACAAATACTGAACTTAGCTGTTCCTCTGTGAGCTCCCTCTCCTAATTTACATCTCCATCACATTAGCCTTTATTGATTTAGTTTTAGAGCCTGGATTTCACCACAGCACGGAGTGGCAGAACAGTTCCTGCCTGGAGCAATACTTCTCAAGGCTCTCAAGCATAAAACCCATGCTGTGTGACCTATCCCTGCACTACTGCTAGGTCCAAATTAGTCAAGACTTCCTAAAATCTCAATTGTTAGCAGATGGTGGTTGCTCCTGATAAATGGTCCCTGGAAGCATTCGGATGGGGGAGGATTTCTGCAGCTGAGAGCTGCAAGGATGTCACCAGGGCTGGCAAAGCCCCAGAGCCTGTTTGCAATTCAGTGGTAGGGGTGCAGAATTTCTCTTTAGATCACAGAAATGTGAGGTTCTGTTGGCATGTTTCACCCTCTCACTGAAGATAATCCCCAACAAAAAAAACCCCCCATGTTTGATATGAAATATATTTCTCCTGGCCAATCAAAATACTTTGACTTCCTTCTCTTGTCACTTCTAACAACTCAGTGGCACAGTGGTGCTTTGTGGTGGTGTGGTGGCAGTGCTGGAGGACATCCAAGTGCCCCAGCCTGGCTTGGCCTGCACCATCCCATGTGGCAGGGAGTACTTGACTGTGCCTTAGTGACAGAGGCCAGGTTTGGAAAGGAGAATCCCACCTTCCTGCTAATTCCCTCAGCCAGGCTGTAGGACACCTGCTTCCTAGGCCTTCAGTGAAGAGTTTGTTGCTGGAACAAACTGATGCACTCACACCTTCAGCAGGGCAAGTGCCCAGCCCCTCCACATTGCCTCCTGCATTAGAGCTGGAACCACCAGGCTGCTGGCTAAAACCACAGCTCGGCAGGAGGAGGAGGTGGTGTCACTCACCTGCCTCTTGAACACCTTTCTCTCCAGCTGTGCCCTAGCAGGGTCAGTAAGCCATGCCCTTTGCAGGCAAGGAGCTCCTTGGGCCATTGGGTGCTGAAGAAGTAGAACAAGTGTTAATGGCTTCCTTGGGGTGTTGGAGGATTAGACAAGACTGGATGCACTGCAGTCTTTTACCAGAGGTAGGGAAATCATTTCAAAGCCTTGACTCAAGCGTTCAGGTACACCCAACCAGTTTAGGGTTTGTTTTTGGCAAACTTGCTTCTGGGAAAAAATATTTTGCCTGTTTCTGAATTTTACTGCCTGTATGTTGATACCCCTTTGTTTCACAAAGCAAGTGCCAGCTGGGTGTCTGCTTTTGAGCTGCTGATTGTTCCAAAGCCATTTTAGGTCCAGGCTGCAGACAGGTGGTGTGGCCTAAACACCATCCCCATTCCAGTTGCCATCTGTCTTACCTGAGCCCCATATGATGTCTGAGGTGTGGCAGCTGTTTGGAAGGCAACCTTCCCCAAGTATCCCTGTGTGCTGAGCAGGGGGAAGCCAGCCCCTTGAAGGGACACCTCATCTGAAGGGACATTTCTGAGAGAGACTGGCACTAGAAACCCTGTCCTGTGAGCTGTGCTTTCTCTCCACTGACCTCAGTTGTAGGCGCCTGCTTGTATATGTCTGAGAGGAATTGGAATGGATACCTGCACCCTGGAGTGGTGTCTCTGCCATTAGGCCCTATGTGCCAGACTGTGTGGTGGTCCTGTCTCACATCACAGAGAAGTTTCATGCCACACTAATCATTCTTTCTGACCTCTCTGTGACTCTCTTGAAAGGGGAGTCACAGGTGGGATTGCACAGGTGGACAAAATTGCCAATGAATTACAGACATCTAGACATTTGAAAACTGACATTTTGACCTCTTTCACAAACAGGCATATTTCTGTGGGTTACATAGCCCTTACTTTTAGAAAATGGATGCTAGCATAAAGTATATTATAATAATTATTTGTGAAATAATAATAGCATATTAATGGCATGCAAATTACTGATCTAGGGATCCAGCATGCCCATAACGATTCCTGTACTTTTAATGTCAACAGTAAAAGCAACTTCTAACTAACAGTGATAAGGCAAATTAGCATTAATAACAGTTTTGACACTAATAGTAAGTTATCATTTTTTTAAAAGTCTTTCCTGTTGCCAAGGCTCAAACTGATTTTAAAAAAGCTACACCACCTCTCAGATTGCTGTCACTGATGCTTTTCCTACAACACTGTGAAGAGATTTTGCTCCTCTTGTTCTTAGCAAAGGTCCCTGTGATTGCGCCAGACTTCCTCCTCTGTAGTCAAACACTTACTCAGGAAACAAGAGTTTCTAATTTTAAAAGACATATGCAGAGCACCTTTTCCTTAATTCAATTTGGTAAAATGTTTTATCAGCAAAGGTTTTTAAAAATGCCATTAGCATGCACTGTTGAGTGGGTAGAGCCAGGAAATAAGATCAAAGCTTTTGAATTCTTTCCCTGTCTCTGCACAGCTAAACTCATCTCACCTCCTGTGAATTTCACTTACTCTGTTAGCATCAGCTTCACTTATTCAGCACATATGGCAAAAGGACCATCCCATATGGGGAACACACACCAAGCTCTATGGGCAACAACTCACAGAGGAAGCTTCATGTGGATGTGGACAATGTAGGTAAACCTGGGCATTTCATCAGAAGAGTTGCCTTCTTGCCCTTCCCCAGGAACATACCAGTGTCAATGAACAAACTGTTATATAAGCTCACTGCTCGTGTGGTAGGGGCCTGTGTTGGTCAGTGATCACCACCTTTGCATGGACAGAAGTAACTGTATGATGACAGTTTCTGTTCTGAAGCCTTCACAGCCTAATTTTAGGTTTTTCTCAGCTGAGTGGTAATCAGCATGGCAAGTCAGTGCAAAGATGAGTACTCCAGTAAGAGGCAGGCACTGCATGACTTGGTAGCACTGAGTTGTGACACAGCACTGATGTGAGCTCCTTAATTCACAAAAGCTTTGTGACTCTTCCTACATGTTTGTTTACAAACAAAATACCTGCCGAGTTCCTTCCAACAGAAAGTGCCTTTTTCACTCAGAGTTTGCAACCAGAGGAGTGTGTCTGAGATGGTGCCTACACTGGAGGGTCTGGGCTTTCATCCCAACACAGACAAACTCTACATTCAATTTAAGCTTTGTTACTGGTTTCAATGCAGCAAAGAAAAGTCATACAAAACTTGAGGTTTGGCAAGTTATCAGAACTGATAGTGTCTGAAGTGTCACCAGCTCACCACTCACTGCATGAGTTGGGTTTGAGCAGGTTTCTCTCCAGAAAGATGCTGTTGCAAATTCTGAACTGCCTTTCCAAGGCACTTGGGAACCTGTAGTAAATGGCTCTGTGAAGCCAGCACATACAAGGAGAGCTTTGCAAGTGCTACAGTCCCACCTGAACCTTCCCTACTGTCAGACAGATGAGCCTGAACTTGACAAGTAAAATAACTTCTTGGAATTTTTATCAGTAGTTTTTGAAGTTAGAAAATTAAAATCTTCTACTGCTGCATACAGACCAGGAAGAGAACTACTGAAAACCTTTCCAATGCTCCTGTTTTTCCTCACTACCTCCAGTGTACATCCCTGATGTAGGAGTGGTTGCATTTAATGCTAATGGGGCCAACAGACTGTATTGGCCCTGTTTGCTTGTGTGGTGCTGTGATGCAGCTCTGCTGAATGCAGCATTACACCTGCATGTTATGTTCATCATCACACCTTCACTCAATACAGATATCCCAAACAAGGAACAGCCAGAAGCAGCAAATGCTTCTGTTGCAGTATTGGTATGCATCCATGGCTTCAGCAGCCAGGTTTGCCATTATCCTGCTGTGCTGGCTTTCGAGACAAAGACTGCAGCAAAAGTATCTGCTCTTCACCTGTGTTAGAGAGGAGAAATAAAAACACTCAGACTTCCTGGGATGGCAGAATACCTACCCAAGCTCCGTCAGGTCCAAACAGCTCTAAAAAGTTGCCAATAAATTCCCTGGACTTTTCTTCCCATTTCTGAATGAGGTCATGGCTCTTCTCTTCCACCTTGTAAACAAATTCTTTTGACTTTTCCTCCACATTCTTGACTTTTTCTTTCATTTTGTCCACTTGGTTTTGAAAGCGATATTTCTTCTCCTGTTTTAAAAGTGTGGTCAAAGATTAATAAAAAAACTTGGAATTAGCCACAGACAGTTGAGAAGAAGAAAAAAAATTGCATCCTAATACATATGGCTTTGGTTAGCTATTCCCACATTATTTTTATAAATGCAAGTTTAGTATTTGTGGAATGAAGTGCAGAAGGTACATAGCGAAAAGATTTCTTGTGTGATTACTGTGTTTAATCCAGTACATGAATCTTTCTGTATTTTCAAACTGAATGCACTTTGAAATTTATATGAATCTTGTGAAGGATACAAGTGGGAAATTAACAGCTCAAACTTAAGAGTAGGCAAAAGGGAAATCTCCCTATGTTTCCTAGCAAATGCTGCTGACTTGCCAGCCTGGATATTAACTTGGACTAAAACATCTCTTTGGGTGGATTTCTGCAGAGCAGAAGGAAAACTCATAAATTCTGAGCCTGGCTAATACAGGAGCTTCTGGCTGCAACACAGATGTGTGTAGGCCTATGGCTTGTGGCCAACAAACTTCACAGAAAAGACAGCAACTCCTAATTGCTAAGTCACACAGAAAAAGAGAGAGAGAAGATAATATTAGGGAGCTCCTGGCAAAAGCTTCTGAAATACTTCAGGAATAAATAGCTTTCGTCTTGTGTGCTCCACAAATTTTTGGTACAAGCAAATAAGCAAGGCTATGCTCTTGAAGGTGTGGTGGTCTGTGTAGAAGCACAGATCACTATTGGCTTTTAATTTTCTGTTAACTCCATTAAATGACCACTTGAATTTATTTTAAAAAAACAATCACTGAAGTGGGGTTTATTCTAGCTCACAAATCACTAAAAGAACTGTCTTTGCAAGCCACAAGCACAAACAAAATCCCCAAGGTCCAAAGAAACTCGACTTCCTCTGTACCTAAAGGGTGATCAGCCCTTTAATGAGGAAACCAGTGCCCTTCTGCAAACAAGACCAGTGCTTTTGTGAAATCCTGGGGATTTAATTTTGAGACAAACAGTCTCCAGTTCAAATCAGTATTTCTGCATTCAAATTACTGCAAGCTAAACAATTATGTCAGGAGGTTCTTCAGGAGACATCAGTGTCTAAGATGGGGGCAAGCATGACTTATGCAACAGTATCTTAACCTCACAGCTGCTCAAGGATAAATTTCAGAATCTCCAAGGCATGCAGCATGCCTTATTTTAGTGGATATTTGCAATAGTGATCTTTCTGAGTGGAGTACTTACAAGCAAGATTTTTTTAAAGGTGTAGAAGACTTTTTAAAAAAACACAATGAAATAAATATTTATGCCCTGTGATATGGGGTTTATCTGCCAGACTTCAAAATAAGAAAGACATAAACACTAATGAAATTACACAATTCAGTCCTTCACAAGGGGGTTTCCAAGCTCCAGGGAGGGAGGTGAGAAGTCCTGCTGTGAGCCATCCCAGTCACAACAGAGATTTCAGTTACATGGGTTGAGTCAAGACTTGAAACAGAAAATGAAGGAAGTCAAGACTTGAAACAGAAAATGAAGGAAGGTAAAGTCTAATTTCCATAAAGTGTTTACTTCTCATTGGAGAAGCAGGTCTGTATGTGGAAGATGAATAATCTGAGCCATCCTTTTACATGGCTCTCCTGCCATTGTGGTTTCTGAGCTCTACAGCAGCATCACTTATGTACCAGCTTCCTAGCATACTTCCTTGTCTTTTGAAAACCATTTTAGCTTTCCCTAGTAGTCTCACTGCTCTGTGATTGGCTTTGTTAGGGTTTTTTTGGTTTTCTGTTTTGTTGGTTTTTTAATCCTATCACATTGTAGAGAAACTTTGGATCTCAAAATCCATGCTTTCTGGGCTGCCTTCTTGGAATAGGAATATAGAAAGAAATCATGTCTTGGGTGAATGGTTGAGCAGCTTCTGGTGGGAGGGTGGGCTCCTTCCTAGTGTGTCATTGTCACCTACAGCTCAAGGAGGAAGGGGGAACAGCAGCTTTGTCAATACTGTAAGATGGAAATGAAGCTGCTTTTTAATAGGAGCAATTAAAACTACCCTCGGCTTACCAGTGTCTTTTAAATTAAGTTCTTTCCAGCTCTTTTAAAAGCAGCATGAGGAAGATATAATTCCTTAACCTTTACTTTACATTCAGGATGCTAGCAGAGTGTCTGAGGAGCAAAGGTGGATCACTGTACTCACATTGATAAAGCTGACGTTCAGCTCCTTGGCGGTGTATCCTCGCTGCAGGTTGCGCCGGGCGTACACGTCGTAGTCGCGCACGATGCGAGTGATGATGTCCGACGTGGAGATACCTTCGGTTCTCTGCGTAGGTACAAACATTCCTGAGCAAAGCGGGAAAAGAAAGCCTGCTGGTAAAGCTTGGCAGGACCAGGCACTGTGGCAGATAGCTGAGGATGAACATAAAAATGCCTGACAAAGGCAAGAGGCTTACAATTCTGCCTTATTCCTAGTTCTCTCCTGTTGTTTCTGTGTGAGTTTGGGGAAGGCAAGGTTGCTCTACTACTCATTTTTCTCTCAAGTCTTTAGAAAGACTAAAAATTGCCCTCTGTACGGTGTCAGCTGTGATGTGGAAGTTATTAGACTAGAAGGGGTTCCTGAGCCAGGAAGGCCAAGCTTCACAGCTGTGGCCAATTCACTGAGCAGTTCTTTCCATAAGCACAGCCCTTATTTAATGTTATATAAAGGAGCAGGGAGGTTTACTGCTCTCCTTTATTTCCACTCCTGTACTGCACCTGACAGTCTCTGTTCTGCTGAGTAGAACAGACCAGCCTCTGGCCTTGACAAAAGCCAGGAAAAAGATGCATTGCAGTAACTGGAAAACACCCTGGAGGTGCCAGTGGTTTGTAACAGAAAAATGAAGCATCATGTGTGTGAGGTGTAGTGTTTCATGTCCATCCAGCCATGCCAGTGGCTGCATAACCATCCTCCCTGCTCTGACAAATCAGTCCCCAAGAAAACTGGCCATTTATCAATACTGCTCGTATTTTCCTCAACACAACTGAAATATATGTGGCTTCCTAATTGCTCCCCACCAAAGCAGGAGCACCTGAACTGTTAAGGCAGTTCACAAATGCAATAGCAGCAGAGTGCAGGCACACCTTGATTTAGTAGTTATTTAGGGCTACAAAAAAAATTACTACTCTCACTTATATGTAATTGCAACATGAAGCTGCTGATAGAGAGAGAAGACTGGAGATGGTTTGGGAAAAGAACATCAGTGCTTTGTCTTAAAATGGTGTTATAGCTCCTGGCAAATTAATCCCCACACCTTCACTTAAAGTAAGCAGGCATTGGTACCTAATTTTACAGGGATGGAAAAAGACTCAGAGAAGGAATCAAGAAGCTTAGCAGCCTCTTGTGACTAAATGCTATGTGATATTTTTTCTTTCTGATCTCTAATTAATACTCTGCTAAAAAAATAGAATACTTTAATCATGTTTCCCTGACTGTTGCTTTTCAAGCTTCCACCAGTCACTCAGGAAACTATTTTTGGAAGCAGTGAAACCCGCTTAGAGCCAGAAACCTTTACAGATAAGAGTTAGAAGAATACATGGACAAAATCCAAACCCCACCTTTGTTAAGCTGAAAGTGGAATGGTAGGTGGACGTTACCCTTAGTCACTGCCTTTGCTTTCCTCTGCTTCATGTGTTGGACTGATCCATGTTTCCAAGGTAATTGTTCACAGAGATGCACAGTTTCTGTCAGTGCACAGTAACCCAGCTCACCACTGCCCATATGCCCTCCCATCCACTGAAGGCAGTGGGGAATTAGGAGCGCATGAGAATCTACCCAAGGAGCTCCCTGGTTCATATCCACTTTTCTGCTCACCAATGACTGATGTGAGAAAATGGGAGTACTGGAACTACGGAAAAAATGTGCAAATGCATCAATAGCCCTGGTCTATTTAAAACAAAACCCCTAGGAGAAAGGGGAAATTCATTATTGTAATAATGCTGCTCTGGAGCATTAGGGACTATTACAGCACTAGATCTCAAAACTCATCACAAATAAGTCAACATTATTCCCAGTTTATACATAGCAAAATTCCCAGTTTATACAAAATTCCCAGTTTATACATAGCAAAATACAAGACTCAAGATGCTTCTCTGGTATCTCGTGGTGACAGACACAACAGACCACAAGTCCCTGAAGCTGCAAGTCCGTACCCTCTTCTGCAAAGTCTGAGTTTCTCATTGGGCTGTGTGTGCACCATGCCTGTGCTCAACAACAGCAGAGAAGGGTGTGCCAGGTTTGGGCACTCTCACACCAAGTCTGGTAATGATCCAGTAACACCAAGAGTTCCTACTGTGTTGTCCTGTGCAGTCAGCACCTTACAGAAGAAAAGTAAAATAGCTGCCTGTCCAGCATGTGTGCAGTATGTCCCTTGGTGACCCATTCTTACCAGAGGGGCCTTTTTTCACTGCCTGCTGAAGGAAGCTGGCTCTGAAACTATAGAACAGTCATTCCCAAAGGAGGGTTGTGAGTCTGATACCACAGGGAGGTTCACAAGTGGAAAAAGATCAAGAACTGCTGCTATAAAAAGCTTATTTCTTCAGCTCAGGTCAATAGCTGGTCTATGGCTGTCATTGTATAGTTTGAGGTCACTTTGCATGGCATATTACCATCAGACAGATTGCTCTGGAATTTTTTCAAGCTTTCAATATACATGTCTGTGCAGAACAGAGAGGCTGGATTTGCCAGTGTTCAAAGCAGCATCTCCAGGGAGCAGCAGCAGAAGGATGTGATTTGTTCCTCCTCCTTCCACTGTTCACTCTGTTAGGAGAGCTACTGGCAAGCGGTGGCTTAACGTTATCTCCTCAAATTTAATTCATCTTCCTTGAACTGAAGAGACACAAATTCCTAATGAGCTCAGCATCTTCATGTTCAATGTAATATGGTAGTCAACCAAACTGCTAAACGGTCATGGGAAACGAATTACTGTGATACTGATTTAAACCCTCTGGCACTGCAATGGAAAGAACCCTCAGTGCAAGTGGATCCTAATGGCTCCTGAAGGTTGCCTGTGCTTGCCCATATTAAGGACTAGGATGTGTCAAGGAGGTGTCAGTCTGTGGTTATCAAAAACTGATTAAAGTTGGCTGGGCTGCTGTGGGAACTGAACTCATTTTCATTCATTCAAAATTCTTAGTCAAACACTATAAAATTGTTTTGAAAATGCAGATGGGTGTATTTTGTGCTAGATCTGAATGGTTTCATTGGGGTTATGGCAGGAATTCAGCCAAGGATGTCTTTGAGGTTTTGTTTCTGCTCAAGTCAGCAGTACCTAGCATTAGCGTGTAAGACAATGTGATATTATCTCTACTGCTTCTCTCCCATCAGTTCTGGTTAGAAGGCAGTAAAAGAATTTCAGCTGAGGCTGAAAAGGAAGGTGCTAAAAATGTAAAGTTGCCCTTACCTGCCTCCTTTATGTGTTTGTATACGTCATCCGATCCAGCGGAAGAGTACGGGATGTCATCATGTGCTACGAAGTCAATCTGCCAGTGAACAGAAGAAGAATCACATCACCATCACCAGATTTTGGTTCACTGGGGGATTGTTATGGAGAGTTATCTCTTTTCTTGACTTCAGCTAACTTGCTTTTGACATTCTCATCCTAAAGCCATCACCTAGTGTATTGTACTAGATTTGGGCCTGCGACTGCTGTGTTGTATGATCAATTATGAAAAACCAGAAATCTTCTCTCCAAAAGCACTGCCACTACCACATCACTCTTGACTGGCTCAGTGTGATATGCAGTACAAAACTCAAGACACAGGCTCCTGCTTTTATTCCTACTGCAAAAGCAAGTGGTGAAGCCTTGGATTTCAAAACCATGGAGGCAGGATAATTGATTTTGGGTCCTTAGGGCTGTGTGTATATACATGTACACCTACTACTGTCATGCTGTCCTTTTGTCACCCAGTGATGTAGACACTACAATACATCCTACTTAATTATGCTTTTGTTAAGATTCATATGTGTTGCAAGGCAATCAATAGCATGTAAAACACTCTATCCTGCCTTTTAGAGGGCACATGGTATTTTTAGATATTGTACCTGTTCCCATTAATAGGAAACACATCTTTAATTCAGGACTTCGGTCACTAAGTGACAACTTTCCTGGTTTACCATCTCCTTTTCTGAAAGTCAATTTATTAGTAATTTTTTAAGTTCTATTTTACCCTTCAAAAATTCCAGCAGAGAAATCATCTCAGCATACTGAGAAAAAAAAGGCAAAATAAATATAATGTTTTCTGACAGAGATGGAGGCAAGGAATGCTAGGTACCTAATTTCAGTGACTGGAATTAACTGAATAAAATAATTTGCTGCACCTAATAGGATTTCAGACTTGCTCATTCTCAACTGTCAGTCTACAAAGGGGAAGGGAGAGATAAGGGGAGAAATGTACCTTATGTTTTTCAAGGAACTCAGGTGTCAGTGTCCAGGGTGCATCTCTGATGACCTCATCAACATAACGACAGTGTCTGAGGGCTTCATATCGCTCAGTTTCATTCATCACAGTGAAGCCTTTGAATTTATGAGTTAAATCATCACTGCAAACTAAAACATAGAAGTATGAGCAAAATGACTCCACATTCAGTAAAATTAGCATGACCAGGAGTTGATTATACTAGGTAAATTCATTAAGCACTTAGTTATTAGCTTAGCAATTTTTGGGGTGTTCCAGGGCATCTAAGAATTCTGCTTGGAGTTGGCAGATACAACTGTGTAATAATGAGACAACCTTCTCTTTCTGGAGCTGCAGCTAGAGGCCAAGTATGGTATTTTAAGACACTTCAGGTGGTATCCTTTACATGCTAAGGTAAACCAATCCCACTCTTAAGTGGGGATTTCATGGGATGTGATATTTCAGGGGTGATGGCCAATGCTTTAAAACCAATCAAAGAACACAGTGTGGACAATCACAGAGTGCTCACTAACTTCAGGTATCACAAAATGGTCAAGGCAGGGAAACCACTTGACATCACCTAATCCAAACCCCCTCCTCCCAGCAGAGTCAACTGCAGGTTGCTCAGGGCCATGTCCAGTTGGGTTTCCAAAGAGGGAGACCCTTCAGACTCTCTAGGCCTCCACTTCCTGCTTTTTATTTTTATGTAAACAACACTCTAAAAGATAAATTTGCCAACAAATCTCAAAATCACAGTGGAATAGTTTCTCATTAAATAAACCCTGATGGAAAACAAGTCATAGAAAACTTTACATGAATCTGTCTCCAAGCTCAACTTTGACTTCAGCAGGTTTCACAGAAAGAAGAGTAAGGCTTGTGCCATGTTCAAATGGAAAGCTGCTGAAGGAAGCCCCAAGGAAACGACTGGGAGAAGCCATATGCTCTAGTGAAATGAGCAGTTAAAGTTCCAGAAATCCTGCATCTTTAATTCTGGATGCACCAATACTTTGTCACATTGCTTTTAAAATGAGGGGCAGCAACACCCACATTACCAGAGGACTGTAAGAGTTAGGTATTATCTTTCTACCCACATAACATTGTGTAAAAAACAGTGACCTCCACAACCACCTCTGTCCAACATTACAGCTACAACAGTCATTTGACACCCCACATGGAATAATGTGATACCCATTTATAGCTGGGTTGCCAGTGGTTGTCCTTCACCACAGGTCAAACCTGTGCCTTTGGATCTCTGTCTGTGAATGTACTTGACAAATGATAAATGCAACATTACCAGTGCCGCAGTGAAGTGTGAGAGCAGCCCTACAGTTACTGCTTCTTTCTAATTTGAAAACATCAACCTATCAGGCAAGGTGCTGGCAAAGATGCAGTCTCTTCTGAGATCTGAAATGGATGCTCTTGCTGTGATGGTCATCAAGGACTTTCAAAGTAGGAAAAATGTAGAAAAGCTTAGATAGCCCTGAAGCTTGTGCAAAATTCAAAGCCAGATAATAACATACGTATGAATTTCAGCAAGCAAAATGCTACTCTGTCCTATTATGTCAGTTTTGATGCCTGCTGACAAGAAATTTAATGGTGATCAAAGCATTTTCAGGAGAAAGATCCCTTCAGAGGCTGTATTTGTATTTATTTACAGCCTTTATGACATCTTTAGGCTACCCTCTCCTGGAAGAAAAGGTCTACCAAAATTATTGGAAAATAGTAATTTTTGCTTGAATTCTGAAGAAAGGTTTGATTTTATTTTCTGTTTACTATTTGTTCATGCACAATGCAGACAGACACAATATCTTTCTTTGTACTTCTTTTGAATCTGTTCTAATGACTGATTTGGGAAGGTATAGATGTCCATTTTAGAAAGAAAAGTGATCTTAGGTCCAAATAATTGTCTTCACAAGAAGAAATAGAAGGGGTTGGTTGTGATGCCCACAGAGACATAGGACACCAGTGCTTTTGCAGCACAAATTGTACGTGGGTGTGGGAAGGTGTCCATTTTTTAAACATGCTAACACACAGTGCCTTGCTGGGAGAAGGTGCTGATGAGTGCTGGCTGCTTTGTCCTTCATACCAAAAATAAAGGCAAAGTGAAGCTATGCCATGAATTTCAAAGGAGCCAGGCTTTTGCCCCAAAGCTCCTTCCCTTATCTGGGGCAACCCCATATCCTTTGAAAACAACAACAAAATGTACATAACTTCAATTATTTTTTAAACCTCACAGTCTTGCACTTCCACTTGCTTCTTCTGCAAGTTGTCTGGCTCAGCAGGAAACCAGAGAATCCTTAATGTTTCCTTCCTAACAAAGGGACTTTACCTCACAGGAAGCTCCATGGGAATTGCCATATTTCATAAACTTGAATAAAACTAAAATACTTGTTTATAAAGAGATTTTGTTTTTCCTCTGTGTTGGGTCTTTCCCCCCCCCGCCCCGCTCCCGCAACTGTTTGGGACAAATATGCAAAATAATGCACCTTATAGTACCTGAAGGTTGCACTCATGTTCACTGTAAAGCATTTGAGCAGCTGAATGAAGGTTGCTGTGAAATGTTTCTGCGAGGAATATCTCAACCCTGGAGGTGCAAGGAAAATGGAACCAAACTGCACATTTATGAGGCTTCAGGAGAGCAGGGCTTGCACAGCCTACTAGGTAGGAAAGAGCCACCCTCCAGTGACTCCTCTGGCACAGGCCAACTGCTGAACAGCTGTTAGCCAGGAACACACCAAGAAAAGAAGATATTCTTAGCAAAAAAAAAAAAAACCCAAAAAACAACTGAATTAAGAAAGTAACCTGCCTGGGGACACCTGTGAACTAAAATTACATTCCACTCATGACCTATATTTGGGTCTTCAATGACAGTGGGCCAGACGTAGCTTCTGTGATGATGCTGAAAGCTGGGTCTGGACCTGGCACGCAGAGGTCATGGTCTGTGCCTGGCTGGCAAAGGGACCAATGAGCCAGAAATAAATAATGGTTGCTCTCATTCACTCATCTCCATCTTTGAACAATTTTGAGCAAATAACTGAAAAAGGTAAATTATTCATATGGAGCTATTTTAAGCTCAGAGCCATGCAGACACCTGCTTTAACTAGAATGGGAATTGTGCCTGTGCTGCTGAGGGCAGAATTTGACTTTTACTTTAATTGATGCAATTGTAAGATGTAATTCAAGGCAAATCACCTATAGAAAGCCCCTGAGTGAAAGCAGCATTCAAGTCATAGAGTATAAACAGCTGGGGGTGGGAGCACAGCAATAACTTTCTGATAGTGAAGCACAGAAGCAAAAATCCAGTGCAATAAATAACTCTGATCTTACCTCCTACTAATAAGTAGCTATTTGGGAATAGAGTTTTGGCTTGCATAAGAGCTCTAGCATGGCCAGCGTGGAAGAGGTCAAATATTCCATCTGCATACACTCTGACAGGTCTGTCAACTGTGGAGAAAGAAACACAAGAGTGATTTTTCAGATTCCAAACAAGTTGCACTTAATTCTGCTGGATGACATTTTGTTCCCAGATCAGATGATTGCAGAGATTTACCCAGTTCTGATATTCAAAAGCCCCACAGGTGAACCTGCAGTTTTTGATACTGCACATTACTTGTTCTTTGTACTCTCTGCTGTTTTCTCTCAGACTTTCCCTATTTATTATCATCATCCGTCATCCCCATATTCTAATTTAGCAAAAATGTCATCTTCCTGCCTCATTCAGAGTTCCACCATATGTCTTGTTCTTTTCTCTCTGCCTTTCTAATCAGATATGCCTTATGGATTTTTCCCATCATTTCCCTTTCCTCCCCTCTTGCCTTGACTTTTTCCACAGCTTACTGCTGCAAAAATCAATTGCTTACCTCTTCTATGCAAACCTTTCACTTCACTTTTCCCAGACTTTCCCCAAGTTCTTCTCTCTAATGAGCCTGTAACTTCTCCTTCTCATGCTATCACCCTTATAATTCTTTCTGTACAGCACCTTCAGCAACAGCCTCCAGACTGAAAAAGGATTTGCTTTCTCAAATGGCATGCTTTGCCACCTCCAAGATAAACCACAGTGGAGATGAAAGCTACAGAGCTCAAACCCCCATGGACTGTGTTTCAGTGACAGCAGAGAGATGTCTCTGCAGTCAGGACATCCAAGAATCCATGGGAGAATACCGTTCCTTGCACAGCTGACTGGAAAGCTGAAGCTTGCTCCTGCAATGTGTGCATACTTTAGAAGTTTATTTTAAATAAGCAGAGTAAGCAAACAGAGCCTTTTAAAAAATAACCTCTTGAAATATGGGAGGGGGATGAAGGATGCATTTGGGACTACATGTGAAATCATCCTACTTCCTCAGTCCAATCACATATGCCCAGATAAAGAAACTGGCAAGTAACCTTTAAGGCCACTGAAGGTCTGATGCGATCATCAGGAACATCAGTGAAGGAAGAGTTTTCCAGAGATGAGAGTCCAGAAGGTAGCTACTACATAACACAATTTTCAGGCTGGCTGGAGTGGGCTGGCAAGCCTTCCTTCCAACCAACATCCGCAAACACATCAAACTCTAATCTAACTTGAAATGTTTTCTCTTGTTGTTTCTCTGAGAGAACATAATGGCTATGTAGTTGCTGGTTTCTTCTCCATTACCTGATAGCACTAGACATTAGGCTTTTGCTTTTGAGTAGAAGGCACAAATCAGCATTAATTGATGTTTGTATGGAAGAAGCCGTGCTTTGGGAGTGCCCATGATCCTGAGGATCTCTCCACATACCTGGTGTTCCCAGGCGGGCTTGTGCAATGGTTAACTTCTCATGGGGTGCTTGGCACTGACAGCTTGTTTCATCTGCAAATGGAGCAGGTGCAGTCAGAGTCTGGAAGGAGGAAAAAGCACAAAGAAAGTAAATTTATTTTCACCACCAAGTAGTTGTAAAAGAACCATTTAATTGTGGCAGAATGCTGTAACCAGACTTCATGCCGGTTTGTTCTCTGGGGATTTTTGCTTTTTGGTCACCCCTGAGCACACACAATTCACACAAGGCAGGATGGTGAGGAAAATAAAGCTTTTAAAACATGTCATGTGACCGAATTCTTTGTATTTGTTAGAAAGCTTGGTCACCTTTGAGGTGGGTGAAGGCGCACAATTTTTTTACTTGCAGAACAAAGTCAGGTTGGATGGTGTGAGCAGTTTAACACTTCTCAGTGACTCTGAAGGCCCAAGGAAAAAATGTATTCTGTTACCTGTAAGTAAGAGCTGGAAAAACTACTTGGGACTTAGAAAGCTGCAAATGAGCCACCTCTTAACAAGCACCCTTTCTTGCCACTGGCATCAGTACAAATAATTGGGAGTGGAGGTTGTTGTGTTGTGGTTTTAGTCAGAATCTCCTATAACTCTGAGGAGCCATTCAAAATAAAAGGCAAGGATGCAACCTTAAGTCCCATTTAACAAGAGCTGACTGAGTTGCAACTCCTCTCTTGTCTGACACATTCTGTAATAGTACTAAAACACTCTAACTGTGATCAGAGCACCACAAGGGTACTTGCTCTAAGGAGCTTATAACCTAAAGATATATGAGACAGTGTGAGGATGTGTGAAGACTGACGTGGCATTATCTGTCAGGAAACTTGATTACTGAATTGGTATTTTCTGCCCATATCTATGTAGGAAGTTATCAGCCATCAGACCCTCAGGTATTTATTATCTGCCATATAGTCTGATAGGAAAAACAGATACCTTCCACAGCTTTTGGCTTGAAATCTTTACAAAAACATAACTGAGTTTTGGTTTGCTTTGTTTTTGAGATGAAGTAGTGGTTGAGAAAAGCTGAAGGAAATCTGTCACTTTGCCTCCCCCATGATTTAACTGGGAGTTCATGGCTGTGCAGCTGTGGCTTGGTTGGGTTTTGACAGTGACCATTTAATGTACAGTTGTCACACCAGTTTGAGTACCCATGGATGATCATAACAGCATCCCTTTTTGCCTTTACATGGTTTTTCAGATTTTGATGCTGAATGATTAATCACTGAGCACTTAGCATTCTTTAGCATCCCTGAGACACTTTAGAGCATGCCATGCCTAATTGCTGGTTGATCTCTGGGCTCACTGGTTTGTTGCATGGAAAGCTCAGAGGACAGTAGTAAAACAACAACAAAGACTTAAAGATTCAGATCCAGTTCTTTCTGCTGATTTGCTATTCATTTTGTTTACTACAAGTAATGCAAAAGAAGGCTTCCCTCTTTTCCTTTCCATTTTTCTTTCCTTATTTTTTTCCCATACTCTCAAATGTTAAAGGAAACCATAATCATTAGCATCTTCATGAAGAAAATCACAGCATCTCTGCACAGTCAAGGTTAAAAATGGAGAAACTATTACCAAGCCCAAGTTTCTGTCTGGGTTTCATGGAGGGGAACTGTTCATCAGGCCACCCACGCTGCACAGTGTAGAACATTACACATAATCATACAGTGCCAGCTCTTTCCTTTATTTTCTAAATACTGTCTTTTTGCTCCTGGCTTTGCTATTGCTGGGTGCTAATCTGTCTTTTTATCTCCAAGGAAGGTCAAGTTACACGGCAGCCCATACAGCCTGGTTCCTGCTGAGATAAAGAGGAAGGCAGAAATGTTAAAACAATAATGGCTATGGTCTGAGGCCTGCAACTGGTAATCAGCTCCTGGCTTGGCAGAGGTTGTTTCCTTGAAGGTTATTTGAAGAAAATAGGCCTGGTTTGCAGGAAGATATCTCTTTTTCCCCCCAGGCAAACCCAGTGGTGCTTTTCATCCATGTAACCACCTTTGCAACACAGATTTTTCTTTCAGTCTCTGCTCAATGGAGAACAACCTCTATGAGCTTCCCGTTGGTCCAGCTTTTATAAATGTTTGTCATTAAAGCTCACTTTACAGATCAGGGCTTAGAACCAGACCTGTCAATATTCCCTTTACTCTCTGATCTCAGAGTTACTAGATATGAAAATACATCAAATGTAATACATTAAAATCAGCCATATTCTGTCAAAAACAAACAGAGAAAAGCACAAACACCATGTGCTGACAGATGAAAGCTACAGCAATAGCTTCCAAGTGACTACTCACTACTATTTTATCTGTCCTAGAAAAATTATTGCTAAGCTTAACAAAAACATCTTATGAGTAAAATGAGACTATTTGGTTTGTATAAAAGCCCATAAGAGAAAATATTTCAAGAAATTACTAAAACCCATAAATAATTTATCAAACCTTTTCAGTTTGTATATATAATTACTTGTATTCTTTCCAGTTTCCTGATGGTAATAATTAGAATTGTGAGAAAACAGCAAGTAATTTATATAGTACCTTTTTCATTTTGGTTAATCCATTAAAGTTCTTTTGGAAGTTTGCTATAGTATTGCCAATAATCATATGGTTAGACAAAGACTTTGTACTTCTGTCCTTCTCTGACAGATTCTTCCCTTCGTCTCTGCCTTCCTTATATTCTAGGCATTTACATTTTGCAATTACTCAAGCAAATGAAATTAGCCTTGTATTTTGGACCAAGGTAAGCTCCTGAGACCTGCACCATCCTATTGTAATATGTGAGAGAAAGCTTATCCCATGTCACAAATGGAGATGTCATTGTAATACTAGGAGTTATTAATGATCTTTACTTCAGAAGATGATAAAATCTCTTGCAATAGGAGTTGTGTTTCCTGGAAATTAAGACACAGCATTCAGTAAAATGAGGATACAGGAAATCATCATATTTAGTAACCCTTGCATATTAGAAGCTGTTCATTCGATGAGAAGTTTAAATAATCTCTTACTTGCTTTCCAGGAAATGTGCAAAAGAACCGAATGATGTTCAATAAACTTCAGGACATTAAAAGATGGAAGGTGGATAATGGAAGCTTTCCCAGCAAGCACCTCACAGCTCCATATGCACCAGCAATGTCTCTGTAACACACGGCTCTATTTGGCGAGACAGTAGCCCAGAGAAGAGCACAGTGTGGTTGGCATCCCTGAGCTGGTTCTGGGGCCAGGACACTTCATGAAGAAACCCTACATGACAGCTAGAAGCACCTTATTTTCAGGTGTATCTTGACGCTCCTTTTTGTTATCTCTCTTCACAGTCTCTTAGGCTACTGTAGCCATTTAACTTAGCTCCTAGGCATAAGATAAACACTCGTGCTTGTGTTTCTAATGATTAAAAAGAAAGTTGTTGGTGATTTGTAGAGGAAGAAGAGTCCTACCACTGAAATAATAGGTGAAGAACACAATCACCTCCATATCCTCTCTTTTGATTACAGCCTGATGAGTTATTGCTTGCTTGCTTCTGTATGTTTGGTAGTTGGGCTGGGTTTTTTACACAGAAGCAAGGAAGACAGAAACATTCTTTTAAGTAGGCAAATGCAGACCCATCCAAGCCATAGTGCACCTGCCTTTATACCTCTGTCTGCAGGGTGACTGTAGGAAACACAGCTAATGGAAGGAGCTACTGCTTTTTTTTAATTCATGCAACTATAATACCTTCTCTCCTCCTCTTGGTAAAATTGTGTTGTCATCTAAGATCTTGCCATCAACAAAGATCAAAGAAATTTCAGATCATGAACCAGTACAGCTACAGAGGTAACACTTAATAAAGCAGGCTGGGCCTGTGCTTATGAAAGAATTGAACTGGCAGGGAAATTCTGTGGGAGGTCTGATGCTGTAACCACCTTTTGTCTCAGAGGCAGTATTTAAAACAGATAAATGATTTCACTGGAACAAATCATGTGGGTAAGGTCTACTCATATGAGGAATGATTATTTTGGGAACCTGTCCCTGATGTTGGGAAACAATAATTACAGAGCAGGAAACATTGACATCAGTTTCAAGGAATATTTAAGAAAAAGCCCTATCAAAACTATTGAAAAGTAAGTATGTGCCAAGTTTCTGAGGTATGAACACTTTCTGTAAGTGGAAAGGCCATGTTAAGGACTACCAAGGTCTTCTCTTAGAGGTTCAGGGAGCAAACATTGTCAAAATGGAAAACCATGTTGTCTCCTACCTGTTTGGGTCAGGAACCTAAATTTATGAGCATTTAAGTTGTAATTGAATGTTACTGGTGGTTGTCTCCTGATAAACTTTTTACAAACTGCTCTAATATCAATGCCAGTATAGAAAAAAGTCTATCCTGTTCTCTCACAGTTCTGCTGACTCAGGAAGGTGGATGTAAACTAAAATATGGCAAACTAACCTCATAAGAACAGTAACTTCAGCATTCTGTTTGCAAGCATTTCAAATTAACTTTGTTGCTCTTTCTGGGCTTTATCTTCAATCAAATATACTTTGCTCATCATTAGTATTAAGCAATTTTTAAGTGCAAGATGTAATTACAAATTGAAGATACTGTAGAAGAAAAGCAGCTTCCACTGCCTTTTCAAGAAGCATAATGATGTATACATGTAGAGATTAATGGATTATGAAACTAGAACAACTATTATGTAATTTAATGTAATATTTGCAAAAGGCCAAAGAATTTTGTGACAAGATTCCTGCATGACAGCCATGACTTCTGACTGAACTGGAACACATTATTCAGAAAACAAAATCATCCCTAGAAGTAGGATGGGCCCCAAGTCAAGCAGAGTTCAAGTGAAAGAGTTGCCAATGAAGCACCTCAGCCTCCATGAACACCAGCTAGAAGTGAAATGTGACCCTTGGGAAGTCATCCACCTGAGCCTGCTCCATCACATGCCTCTGCATGCCAGTGATCCAGGCAGGACTCACTGAAAGAGCAAACTGCAGCAAGGGCACTGCGCAGCCCGTGAGCCTGGGTGTTCTCCTGATGGCTACAGACAGGAAAGCTGTCAGGTATGCCAGCACTAAGGAGGGATACACAGCATCCCAGGATAAAGAACCTTGTGGCTCCTTCAAAGGAGCACCAGTTGCCAATCGTCAGCCTGCAGACACCATCGCCATAAACCAAACCGGCTGTGGGACACGTCCAGCTCAATGTGCAGTGACAACTGCCTGCTGGCCCGGGAGTAATGCTGAAGGTTGGCCATGGTCAACAGACCAAAACCATGTAACCACTGCTCTAATGCCACTCTGTGTTTTACTGATCAATTCAGTGGAGGTAACATCAGCTTCCATGTTTTGAATGTCTATTACACATTTCTTTTTACTTGTACATTACTGTATAGAATCACAGAATCATAAAGGTTGGAAAAGAGCTTTAAGATCACCCACTCCAACTGTCAACCCAGCACCACCACTGTAACCCCCAAACCACCAAAATACATCAGCCAGCGCCAGATCCAGATGCCTCTTGAGCACCTCCAGGGATGGTGACTCCGCACATCCCTGGGCAACCTATTCCAGTGTCTGATCACCCTAACACTGAAAAAAAATGTCTAATATCTAATCTGAATCTCCTGTGTCTCAGCTTAAGGCCATTTCCTCTGGTGCACTCACTGCAGGCACAGCAGAAGAGACCAGTTCCCACCTCACTAAAGCCTCCCTTCAGGCAGTTGTAGAGAGCAATGAGCTCCCCCGAGCCTCCTCAAGAGTACACAAACCCAGCTCCCTCAGCCATTCCTCACAGGACACGTTCCAGACCCTTCACAACCCTCATTGCCCTTCTCTGGACACACTCCAGCACCTCAGTATCTTTTTTGAAGTGAGGGGCCCAGAACTGAACACAGTACTCGAGGTGTGGCTTCACCATTGTTGAGTAAGGGTGACAATCAGTGCCCTGGTCCTGCTGGTCACACTCTTGCTGATACAGGCCAGCTGCCATTGGCCTTCTTGGCCACCTACGCACATGCTGGCTCATTGTCAGCTGGCTGGTGACCAGCAACCCCAGGCTCCTTTCCGCTGGGGAGCTCTCAAGCCACTCCTCCCTCAGCCTGTAATGCTGCATGGGGTTGTTGTGATCCAAGTGCAGGACAGGGCACTTTCCCTTACTGAGCTCCTGCAACTGTCCTCAGCCCATTAATGAGTCTGTCCAGGTCTGTCTGTAGATCCTTCCTACCCTCAAGCAGACCAACACTCCTACCCCACGTAGTGTCATCTGCAAATTCACCTGATATATGGTTAAAAGAACACAACTCTGCTTTAACATAGGCAAGGGTTAATCTTCTGAAAGCAACTCAGTTATATAGCTAAACTATTCGGTGAATTCGGCCAAATAATCAATCTCGACTTGTGCTTCTTTACCGAGATACTTTACATTTATCAATTATTTAATGTCAGACATAGAACACCATTTTGTATAAACCATTACTCAGAAACAGAGCTATGAAGAAGCAAAAAACTCCCAAACCTTTTTTTCCTCCTGTACAGGAGACACATACTCTGCAGCTCCTCAGCTGTCAGCAGAAAAACTCTTGGAAGATATATTTTCCCATAGGGAGGGTGATGGGCTTTTTTACAAGATCCCTGATTCATCCAGTGCCTTTCAAGAGGTTTTCACCCTATACCATCTGTTTGTATGTGTGTAAAACAGGAAAGCAGATTATATGGAAACAAAGGACACACTAGGATAGACAGTTATGGCTGCACTGAATGTCTGTGCATGATTGTGGATGTGTGAGTATACACTACACATATTCTTGCCTGTGTAGTCAGTATCTGCCTCCTAATGCTGTATTTCTTCTGCTCCATATCCATGCATGTGCTGAGTTCTTTCTACACTTTATACATAAGTTACATTATAATGCTGTCTATGCTCCTGAGGAGTGAGCAGAGAGAATCTATCTACAATCTTTTTCCACTCCTTTTTAAAGGTATGATACAAACCTTTGTCGTAATAGCAACAGCACAGTTGCTATTACTTTAAGAAGTTGGCAATATTCTCCTAATAAAACCTGTTTCTAAAATATCATTGCATTTGCAAGCACAGAATGCAAAATATAGAATGTAGTGTGTTCTTCCTGTGTTTATGGGTCATTTCTGATTCCTGAAAAGATACCTGTAGTTCTGTGCACCTGACAAATAGGTCCTGCAACATTTTTTTGCAGAAACTGTAGCATTTCAGAAGGTATATAATCTGCATTTTCTCTGATGTAATAAGGGGAAATCTAAGCAGATTTTTCATGTCTATGGGCAATTTAAGTTTTTTTAAGTGCAGCAAAAATTGCTACATGTCCTCAAGCACAAACTTCACTTGGCACGTTTCTATGGGTTTGTGGTTTTATATACTAGCCAACATTTATGAAAATGAAAATTAATCCAGAGCAAAACCCAAACTTCTAAAGGACAAAACAAATATTTAGTCAAATNAAAAAAATTGAATTCATGTATTCTCATTTTTTTCTAAAAAATCAAGAAAATAAACAAAATGGCTGAAGCAGCTGATACCTAAAATTATGTGAGATCTGTCACATTCAGTTGTACTCGAGTCTCATTCTCCAAGTACTGTAGATTCAGTGGCCCCAAGATACTTAATACCAAATTCCTATTGACCTGTAAAAGCCTGCAGCCTCTGATCTCACAACACTACAGAAGTAAATGTGGACTTTGCAGCAGTGCTGGGATTGCAAGGGTGAACCTCAAGTGCCCATGACACTTGCAGTGCCTTGGCAGAACGCGTTTTATCTGCCATATGGATAGATGAAGTATCCAGCTAGTCTGTCCTTGCAAAGATGATGGAAAAAAGCCCCCAATAAACTATTTGGGTACTTCCACACAGTGCCCCAGTGCCACCTCCTGTACAAGAAATGAGAGCTGGCCACAGCTTTAGCTGCCTGAGAACAGACATCCAAGGGTAGTATGGATGTCACATACCCTTGAACAGCCCAGTATTTTGGGGATAGCACTGCCTAGGGCAGAGCAGACAGAACAAAAAGCACTTACCTGCTTCTTCACATCATCTTAAAGATAGATTCACTTTAAATTAATGAAAACTGCTGCTTAATTCCTCCTGCCTTGCCCTCTACCCACTGATGTGCCTGTGAGCACAGGCCAAACCAACCACATACATACCTATCTACTCCCTCTCCTCCCCTGTAATTCACCCCAGCTAATTCAGGTGGGTCTCTGCTTATCTGGTTTCTTAAATTAAGTACTGTGATGGAAATGTATGTTGCATTGCCCTGCATTCCCTCAACGAGCCTAACCCTCAGTTAGGCTCTGAAAGTTTTGAACGTAAGACATTGGTTCCCATGTCCTAAGAGTACTTTATCACATGTTTCCACTGATGCCTGTGTTGGAAGACAGAGACATGAAATACAAGGAAAAGAAGCTCTCAGTGTGTTTAAGGGAAAGACGAGACCAAGCAGTACATTCTGAAGTTTGTTTTCAAGTAAGTTTCAATGTGTATTTGGATTTGCTTTATCTGCAGCACTGTCCTTATAAATCGCCATTGTTTTCTTTTATGAAAGATGTCGCATGGAACTGTCTTCCTGAACAAAGTGTGTTGAAATGCCTATTCGTTTCTTTCACGTGAGGATTGGTAATTTTCAAAGGGCACACCAATCCTTCTGGGAGCTACACACATGGGACCAAAGTGAAACTCCTGATCCCAAGTGACATAAATAAATTGCAAAAAAATAAGCAAATCATTTCACAAGGTTTTGTATTTCCTCTTTGGTATTTTCTGCTATGGTATCTCTTAGTTAAACTAAGAAATTTCCTTTTTAGTACTGATGCACACAGGCAAACCCTAAGGGCAGGATTCCCAGGCTGAGATCCACAGCCCAGCAGCACTCTGCAGTTTACTGAAAGTTATCCAGGGACAACTGCCATGCCATGAATGTGTGGCATGATATGACCAGGGGTCATGTTTATCCCACTGAAAACAGTGAAGGCCCCCATGACCAGGGGTATTCCAAGGATTAAAAATATGAATGGGACTGCAGTAGATGAGAACGTGGCCAAACATAGCAGTTTGGTCCAGATGAGAAAAGGGATAAATGCAAAAGGATGCAAAGCAGGACTGGAGAAATGCTATTTATGAGAGGCTTTTTCTTGATCACGAAACACCTAAAATCACCACTATGGATAAAACCTGTGACTCTGATGGGTTTGTTTCTCTGCTGTGCATTGAGACCAAGACCTGTGGGGTCACTCAGAGAGACATTTTCCTGGCATTAAGATACATGGAAGTTGACAACATAAAGAAGGCAAAGACTAAGTCAGAGATGGAGCAGAGGAATTGAATGAAGCAACACAAATGCTCATTAACACTCCAGCTGGTTAAGAAAATGCACAGAGTGTCTTGGGAAAAAATTAATGGCAATTTATAAAGACCCAGGCACTGGAAAACATCAGGTTTCAATTCACACTGAAACTTACCCTAGAACTGCCTTCAATGTCCCTTGATCTCCTGATCTTTGAAGGACACAGGTTCTTTAGTGCTAATGTGACAGCTCCTGACAAGCTAGCACACTTCATAGGCTAAAATCAGAGGTCTAATGGCAGATATCCATTAAAAATATTCCGTTTTAGAGCTTTAAAGAAATAATTCCTGTTTCAAATGAAAAGGATGACAACAGTTTCAGAAAAGAACCAACTCCTTTTCACCGTCTAAAATTTGAGGTGATTTCTCAGGAAAAACTGCTTCCTACAACTTAGCCCATACACAACCTGAAAGCCCAGATAATTAATTTTAGGGATGTGTGAGAACAAATGAACAACTTTAAGAAGTCATCTGTAAATATCACAGACTTGCCACCAGTTATATAATTCTATATAATTCATAGCCATCCTGAGGTCCAAGCAATATTAAAATGTTACCTGAGACACCCTTTTTCCTTTACACTAATAATCTAGGTGACAAGGTTACTGGCCCACCACCGCACATGCTGCCTTCAAAGGATGAGACCAGATCAAGTACTGAAGATCTTAAAAAAGATCTCACAGGAACTCAATGTCCATGTTATTAGACTGTCTGTCAAGGGGTGATTCACTTTAACTCTTCAGAACAGCCACCCTTAATTTTTCTCACTTCAGACACTGCTTGACTACACTTGTTGGCCTCACTCCCTATCCTCTGAGTTCACTGTATTGCATCATACTTCACCAGGCAACCTTTTTTTCTAGCCTGAAGATAACACAGATCTAATGACTGATGAGGTACCAAAGGACATACTTTCCACAAATATTTATTGAAAATGTCTCCATTGTCCATTATTGGTACTCAGAAAGATCCAAAACATCATAATGAATTCCTGTTTCATTCACGTACTCTGTCACCATAATTTCCACAGAAATTATACAAGAATGCATGATACCATAAATACTGGTATCATATTGTCACTCCTTTCTTTAAAATCTTTTAAAATGTCAGACTACACAGAGTAATATATTCAAACAGGTTGTTATATCTGAGCTTTTGACAGAGAAATCTTAGACAGCCTCTACGAACACACTGCAGTAACTACATCTGAACTAACTTTCCCTATTAAAACAGCTACAAAAGCTTTCCGTGAACAAATTAACAGTCTTTAAAGCTGAATCTAATTATAACATGAGAAAGAAGAAAACATTAATTTAGGTCACCTCCAATGACTGTTGCTATTTCTTGTCATATCAGAACAATGTCTCAACTATAGTGTTAAATTTAATTACTGAAGTTTGATGTTTAAATATGTTTTAATTAGCACTGCAACTGAATTCTGGTGTTAAGTGATCTAATTTCTAGTACTAAACTGTTGCATACATCATGCATTCTCACATCTTGATACTGCCTCCACAATTCTGTGATTGCATTTATGTAGTGCTGTTATTAACTTTCTATCACCTCGCCAATGGTGCATACCATGCTGAGGTAAGGAGAGATCTTTCCTGCTGGGGATAACAGATTTAAATAAGAAGCAAGGAAACACTCAAAATTTTAAATGAGCACATGAAAAGAAGGACGGCTCCCAGAACCTGAACTCTTGGGTTACAGCAAGAGCAACTTTACAGCCTTGTAAAGTTGCCTAAGGGACCCACAAGAGTCTTTAAGCAATAAACATCAGAAGAGTTATTTCAAATATCATTCTCCCGACCCTCCCTCATCCTCTCGTCCCCTTAAAAACCGCAGCTTTCCGAGACTCTCTTCTTCCTTACATATCCTGAATCGAACGGGCAACTCCTCACCGGACTCTTAAAGTTGAGAAAAGCGGGATTTGCGGTTCCTGAGTGCAGTAACCCGCCCGAGGCCCGGCCCTCAGGGCAGCGCGGGGCCGGGCGGTCACTGAGGAGCCCCCGGGGGCTGCTATTCCCGGCGGGAGCGGCACCGGAGAGGCTGGGACCGGCCATCGCTCCCCGCCGCCGGCTCCTTGGAGCGCGGGCCGCTCCTCAGCATTCGGTACTGGGAACAGGCAGCTTTTGAGATCGTAACACGGCTTGGCCATCGCACGCCTCCCGCCGCCGCTCCCGCCACCCGCACACATGTGGCAGCCGCGCCGGTGCCCGGGCGCGCCCGGACCCGTCGGGAGCGCGGGGGATCCGGGTTTTTAACGGGCGAACCAGGGATCCTGCCTGGCTGTCACGGCACTGCCCTGGGTTCCTGCACGGCAGGCACGGCATGGCACGGCACAGCCCACCTCGGAGAGTCTTCGCTCGCCCTTTCCCTGGGGCT